>JAENPR010002043.1:0-83851 GCA_018135685.1 Themeda triandra
TGATGTTTATTAAGTGCAACTGAAATAAGGAGGGTTCATAGCGCACGTAAAATATCATCGTAGCATTTTAACCAGGAGTAATCCGGGTATCGTTATTTATAATTTTACCTTTGGGAAGGGAATGCACTTGGATAATGAGTGATGAGCAATGCACATGTGATAATGGAGAGCTTAACCTTGTCTCTATCAATCATCTCATACAGGGTAAGTGTCACATAAAATATAGGAATGAATGATAATTGACATAAGATAAATGAGAGCATTTAGCCACATAAAATAATAGTAATAACCATCTCAACTTAGCACTCTAAGCTTATAACACTAGCATGGACTAGGACGATCTAGGGTATAATCCTATGTTATTCTAACTATAAAGTCAAAGCATACAATGATTAGTGCAAGAACATCTAGCAATCATGGCGGAAAAAGGTTACATCTATGCATAGTGATATTACCAGAGAAGACTAGAGACATAGCAATGACTTCAATGTAATAGGGTTGTTCTGCTAGACCTATACTCGGGAGAAGGGCTACGAAGGACTCAACAGGACTGTCACTCCCGCGATCTACCTCACGATCCGGAATATAGGGTGCAATCGCAGATAAATACGGTCTAGGCACCACGCCTACACAATATTTATCACTCACCCATCTCTAATGAGCAAGCGCTATACGATCCTATGCATAAACATAATTCTAGTCCAACTATGCTAAACATATAATCAAAGTAGACTAAGAACAATATAATTAAGAACATAATGAAATAGAGCAAAGTCAAGTCTGATATAATAGAATAGAATAAAGTACTACTCATAGTATCACGAACAATGATGAATATTACAAGAATGTAGAGGGGAATTACCAAGAACTCCGACAGATCCGGACTCCAAGCTAGGCTTGATTCCCTCTAGATCTATTCATATGTAGCTATGCTACTAAACTATAGAGCTCTAATTGAGATGGTGGCTCTGGCTTCTCTGAATTCTTCAGATGAGAGAATGAACTCTTGAATGAATTAGGGTTTCACCCAGGGGCCAGGGGCTCTGAATATATAGCCCCCTAGGATGCACCACTGACCCTCGGATCAAACCGACCTAAATGGACGATAATTATTCATCCTCAAAGGCGGTGGAGACGGGATCCACGAGACTCAACGTGATTGGTTGAGGTGGGGAGTCGGCCGACTCGCCCCTTGGGCGGCCGGCTACGGCCAATGCCGGGTGGGCCCTGTGTTTCGTGTGTCGCCTTCCGGAGTCTTCTAGAGTATACAATTTCACCCGTTCGGTCTTTATCTCTATGTAATCATGACATGTGGGCCTCCTTTGGTTCTCTTTCGATAACCCCCCGTAAATAGACAATCACCAAAACTCATGGAATTCTGTCAGTGTAACCCCTATATCTAACAGGTGAACTCAAATTAGTCCTTTCTCTTGCTGCGTTGACGGTATGAAATTGATACTTAACGACCGTCAACAAACTCCCCCAAGCTTACCTTTTGCTCGTCCCTGAGCAAAGATAGACTCAGTGATGGATCAGGAGTTGCTGCAATGCTTTCACTCCTCACAAGTACACATGCGTTCAAACAAGAACTCTCCTCCGGATTAGAGTGAACTATTCTGACTCAAAACTTACTCATATTACCTTTCACCATGGGGCTTGTAACCGTCACTTGGGTCTTGAGTAGTTGAAAGATAGAACGGTCAAGTCAAGCGCCATGTTTCTCGATCTTTGATCAACTATTATCCCGGAGTTTTTGCAAAGTTTTGAAATAAAACTCAGAGTTCCTTATATGAACCTTTCAAATCTCTCATTTGTGGTATTTACGGATCCTCTCTAAGGCATGAATAGTGTATGCCTTCTCTCTTCTCTCGAATATGTGGTATTTATGGGACAAAGGCATAATGGAAAGTGCCTTCTCTCTCTCACCCTACTTTCTAATAGGCTTATGTGGAGCTCATAGGAGGGGAGACATTCAAACTCACTTGCATATATTGCACAGTTAAGACATGGATCCAATAGGAACTAAAATAATAATAGAGTCATATGTGCGTGTGAATGAGGAAGTGGAATGGATGATAAGATGATGATAGGATGACGATGGGATGATGATGATAAGAAAATGATTATGAGGGGTACTCAACTGGTGAACATCTACTTCTACACTTGCTCCTTTGGGGATAACATGACTCCCTTTATTCGGAAACCTTGAAACTTCTTGAATGGAAGGACTTCGCTACTCTTTCTTTTTCTTTCTTTCTTCTTTTCTCTCTCTCTCTCTCTCTCTTTTTTTAGAATAACCAATCCTCGGAAACGAAACTTTAGCAATGGGGAGTGTATAACTTGAAATGATAATGACTGGAGCTTTTATGTAGGCAAATAGAATGGCGATGATTATTTCTAGATGTTCACTCCCAGGATAGGAGTGGAAACTTTTCTAGATGATGTGAAATGAATGGCGTATGTATATGTGGATGGATGGATGGATGCGTACTCCCAGGGTAGGAGCAGCATAGGTGCGTATCTCCAGGGTAGAGACAACACAATAAGTGGAGAATGCGTACTCCTAGGATAGGAGCAGCATAAGTGCGTATCTCCAGGGTAGAGATAGCACGATATGTGGTGGATATGGATCTATATGTGGGTGATACTTCTAGGGACAGAAGTAGCACAAAATGAATATAGTAGATATAAAATGGGTGCATGCTTCTGAGGACAGAAGTAGCATAGATCAATGGATGGAGAGCACATAGTATTGACTTTAACTGTAAGACTGATTCCTTATGGGTCCACAGCATAACCACACTCAAAGTCTACACTCAAACCTACAATATGATCTATATAAACAGATGGGTTTTCCTAATCTAGTAAGCATGAATATATGGTGTGGTAGGAATTTGAACTCTCATCATAAAGGAACTCATCATGCAGGAATTTAATATTTTCAAAGATAAATTCTCCGAACTCTAGTATCTCTAGGAACAAGATGGACAGCAGCTCAAAACCTTCCCATATCATACCCGTCAACCACCTAGACTTAGATCAAGTGTTTGCTACCCACAAGTTTCAGGTTTAGAGCAAATCTCAAATCTAAACAGTTGTGTCCAAAATTCGGGAGAGTGCAAGGTTGAAAACTAGGTACTTGAAAGGAATTACGGCAGAGCAACTATTCATCATCTCCATATAGAGTTTATTCTAGGGATCACTTTAAAGACAGATTGCAAGAGCTCTCCAAAAGTAAAAAAAAAGGTAAATAAGGAAATCTTTCTGGGTTTCTATGGTTATGCATCTTTTTTAGTTGTTTTAACAAAGCATACTTTAACAAGGCATAAATGAGATAAGTTGGAAACACTTAGCTTGGTACACGGGGGATGCTCTCCCCCAAGCCGGATGTTGACATAGTCCGGCGATGTTGCCGATGCACGAAAACGTTCTAGTCCTCCGGAGTGTCGTAGATAGTTGCCGTTGGAGACAGCGTTCAAGTGTCGCGGGCAAGCACTCCGACGAGGGATTTGGATGTCCTTACGCACGTTAGCTCTTCATGATCCTTGATGTTCGTGAAGCTCAAATAGACAACAAAGCTTGTGGAACCGATTAGCGTTAGTGATAAAACCTCTAGGCCTTGGTTGTCTAGAACTTCCCTAACTTAAAACTCATTCTAACAGGATCACAAGAAATATTTTTATCTTTTTTATTATTTAAGGAATGCAGACAGGGAAAGATAAATATGCTGAGAAATTATTTTTGTGCCACCACAGTGAATGATTATCCACATGGGGCTTAAAGTTTTTTTCTGGATGCAAATGTAAATATCTTTATTTTCTTTTCTAATGCAGAGATAATAGAGTAGAAATGCAACTAAGATGCAAGTAGGAAAATAAATATGCTAAGGTAAAATTACAATGCTGAAAAGTGAATTGCTGATAAATAGCAAGTTACCTCTTGGCGCGGCGTTCGGTGGTTTTAAGTCCTCCGAACGGGACTTGTCATGTTCGCTCATTTTTCAAGGGGCGCATTGGCTGGCGCCTCTGATGATGTCGCCTCTTGTGTAGGAATTGATTCTGATTTTGCTTTTACCTTCCACACCTTCTTTGTTGGAGAGGGTGACCTTGAGGAGGAAGCTTCTTGGATCACTTGTTTCTCTTCTTCTGTGGTAGCACCTCTTCTTCTTCTCGCAACGTTCTTCTCTTTCGGGTATCGGTCTTCATATCTTGACACTTCTCCCTCATAATTAGCCCATCCATCTCGTAGTGATGTTCTTCTTGTTCGGCGGCGACGGGCACGCTTGCCTTCTCCTTGCTCTATTCTTCTTGGGCTCCTCAGTGATTATATAATTATTGTTGAAGTAGCGGCATACCTTCTCAGTGGGAAAGTGGAAATGGATCTCTCCTGTTCCAATATAGATGATAGCTCTGGTGGTGTTCAGGAATGGTCTTCCTAGGATGATTGGAGGATCATAGTCATCTCCCATATCGATGACTAGAAATTCTGTGGAGACATAATGGTCATCTATCTGGATGAGGACATCCTTCACTTCTCCTTCGACGAAGCGGAATGTCTGATTTGCCATCTGCAGCTGTGCATAGGTGGGCTCCAAAGGCATAGTGCCATATAGATACTCATAGGTTACCTTGGCCATAATGTTGACGCCCGATCCGGTGTCACGGATAGCTTTATTGAAAGAGCTTGTTGATGGAGCATTGGATGGTTGGGACACACGGGTCATCCTTCTTGATCGACGTGGGGACTTGAGTAAGTGGTCATGCTCCTTGTGGACTGCAGTGACCATCCTCACTGTCTCCGTCTTCTTGGACTTCTTATCTTTGTTCTTGCTCTTCTTAGCTGGATTCTTCTTCTTCTCACTATTCTGTTGATGAGGGTGTGCTGGGAACTGCAGCACTCTGTTCTTGAAGAAGAAGGTATCTCTCTTGCCCTTGATGTTGAAGATGATCTTGGCAGTGTTGGCGTACATGATAGCTCCAGCAGTGTTCAAGAATGGTCGTCCCGGAATGATAGGGGACCTTTCATCACCGCCCTGTATCCACTACCACGAAGTTCCGCGAGGGGGCATACGAGTTGCCTACTCGTACACATATATCTTCTAGTACTCCCAAGGGAACACGAAGTGACTGATCTGCAAGCTGCAAGCACATGGTTGTGTATGCTAGAGGGCATCTGAATAGCTTCTCATATATCACTCTTGGCATGATGTTGATGCTTGCACCGAAATCACAGATTGCCTCATTGAAGTTGGTACTTCCAATGGAGATCGGAATGACTGGTCTCCCTGGATCACCCTTCTTGATTGGCAGAGTTGCATCAATCCATGACCCTTTCGATGGATCACTCCGGCTGTCTTCTACATTGAATATATCAACAAGATTTGCAGTTTTGAGCTCTTCGGGTTGTCCTGCCAGTTTACCTTGGCCAGCAGAGGGAGCAAGGTTGACAAGCTGTTGTACCTGCGACTCAAGTATCTTGTTGAAGCTGAGCTGACTCTTGATGGCATTGGAAAAGCCATCCATTCTCGTTGCCGAGTGTCTCTAGGACCTTGTCATTTGATGTCGGCTTCTTGGACGGGTTGTCCATCAACTTGCCTTGATTCAAGCACTAACTCTCTCAAAGGCGGCTGGTTGTAATTATTGTAGGAGGAGTTGTTACCTTGATAGTTGCACGAATAATTGCACGAGTAGTTAGGCCTCGCTGTTGATTCCAACCTTGATTCTGGCGAGGACGATAGTAATTGTTGTTGTTGTTGTTGTTGTTGTTGTTGAGGTAGTTCACGTCCTCCTTCGCTACGGGCGTTAGCACCTCGTGTGCCCGGTCTCTCCACACTCTTCACATGTCATGCGAGCGTCATGTATATGCATGACTTCTTTCTTCTCGTGGCTCTCTCATCGAGCCTCTTCATTAGCGGAGTCCATTTTGGCGGTGACATGTCTACCTCCTTCGCCTGGTGCATTCCTCCACCTCTCTTCTTGGTCCGGAAGTTCTTTCTTCACTCCAACCTTGGTTGGATGCCATCTTCTCCACAAGAGCGTGGCCCGAGGAATAGTGAGTGATAAGAATGCTCCACCAGCAGCAAAGCATCCATCGTTTCACGTGTCTTTGTTGCCGAGCCCATGGTAGAATGTCCGCATAAGCGGCCAATTCTCCATGCCATGATGAGGACATTCGAGGATGTAATCTTGAAAGCGCTCCCAAGCTTCTCGGGGACAGTCTCATCATGATGTTGCTGAAAGCTTGATATCTTCCCACGAAGAGCATTTGTCTTGCCCATGGGAAAGAACTTCGCCAAAAAATTGGTGGAACATAGTGCCCACGTAGTATTCTTCTCCTTATTGGCGTAGAACCACGCTTCGCTCTCCCCAAGAGTGAGAATGGGAAGAGGCGAAGTAGTATAGCATCTCTCGGGGACATCCTTGATAGTGAATGTGCTATAAATCTCCGGGAAGTGTTGGAGATGAGCACTAGCATCTTCATGGGCCTTCCCACGTAACCGGCTTGCTTGCACCATGTTGATCGGCTTTGACCTTGAGCTCAAAAGCTCCTTTGATGTCCCACTGGTCCAAGACGAATGTTGTCCGTAGTTGAGCCGAGAACTCACGGAGTGACTTGTTCGCCATGGCTTCAAACGCTGGTGTCAAGTCTCGAACGAAAGGTCGACTTTCGCTTCCGACAAACTTCCAAGTTGAGTTGATGATGATGATGATTGAGTGGTCTTCTTCAACTTGCTTCTGACCTTCTTGAATAACGCTTCTGGATCGTCAATATAATTATCAGGAAGAATTATCTTTTTCATACATTACCCTGCATAAGATATAAAATAGACGAAAGACAAGGGTAAGGCTGTATGAGTAGAGAATGGTGACAACGCTCAATCTCATTATTTAGTGCAATGCTGCTCATTATCCATTGGCTTTCAACCTTCCCGCAACGGCGCCAAAAATGCTTGTTGATGTTTATTAAGTGCAATTTTGAAATAAGGAGGGTTCCGCAAGCGCACGAAAATATCATCGTAGCATTTTAACCAGGAGTAATCCAGGTATCGTTATTTATAATTTTACCACCGGGAAGGGAATGCACTGGATAATGAGTGATGAGCAATGCACATGTGATAATGGAGAGCTTAACCTTGTCTCGTATCAATCATCTCATACGGGGTAAGTGTCACATAAAATATAGGAATGAATGATAATTGACATAAGATAAATGAGAGCATTTAGCCACATAAAATAATAGTAATAACCATCTCAACTTAGCACTCTAAGCTTATAACACTAGCAAGGACTAGGACGATCTAGGGTATAATCCTATGTTATTCTAACTATAAAGTCAAAGCATACAATGATTAGTGCAAGAACATCTAGCAATCATGGCGGGAAAAGGTTACATCTATGCATAGTGATATTACCGAGAGAAGACTAGAGACATAGCAATGACTTCAATGTAATAGGGTTGTTCTCGCTAGACCTATACTCGGGAGAAGGGCTACAAAGGACTCAACGGTAATTTGTCACTCCCGCGATCTACCTCACGATCCGGAATATAGGGTGCAATCGCAGATAAATACGGTCTAGGCACCACGCCTACACAATATTTATCACTCACCCATCTCTAATGAGCAAGCGGTATACGATCCTATGCATAAACATAATTCTAGTCCAACTATGCTAAACATATAATCAAAGTAGACTAAGAACAATATAATTAAGAACATAATGAAATAGAGCAAAGTCAAGTCTGATATAATAGAATAGAATAAAGTACTACTCATAGTATCACGAACAATGATGAATATTACAAGAATGTAGAGGGGAATTACCAAGAACTCCGACAGATCCGGACTCAAGCTAGGCTTGATTCCCTCTAGATCTATTCCTATGTAGCTATGCTACTAAACTATAGAGCTCTAATTGAGATGGTGGCTCGGCTTCTCTCGAATTCTTCAGATGAGAGAATGAACTCTTGAATGAATTAGGGTTTCACCCAGGGGCCAGGGGCTCTGAATATATAGCCCCCTAGGATGCACCACAGCCCTCGGATCAAACCGACCTAAATGGACGATAATTATTCATCCTCAAAGGCGGTGGAGGCAGGATCCACGAGACTCAACGTGATTGGTTGAGGTGGGGAGTCGGCCGACTCCCCCCTTGGGCGGCCGACTCTGGCCAATGCCAGGTGGGCCCTAGGTTTCAGGTGTCGCCTTCTGGAGTCTTCTAGAGTATACAATTTCACCCGTTCGGTCTTTATCTCCATGTAATCATGACATGTGGGCCTCCTTTGGTTCTCTTTTTGATAACCCCCTGCAGAAATAGACAATCACCAAAACTTGTGGAATTTTGTCAGTATGTTGACACAAAATGTGGCGCACCGTGTCTCACACACAGCAAGCCGGAAAGCCTAGCTTCAATCGGGTGCCCGGCGTCGAATCCGGAAGCGTGCGGCCGATTTGACCCGAAAGTCGACAAGGGATAAAACGGTAAGATCATAACCGGAACGTCCGGGGTGAGACCGCAGGCAGTTCCATCTTTACGGCCCCGAAGCCACTTACGACGACACATAGCTATAGAAGCTATCTCGCCAACAAGTTTGCAATTCATTTGGCTAATGTAACATGAATGACATGAATAAAACTGAACGCCGAATGCGTGTAAACGAAGACGTGTTTGAACAAGATTAAATCAACAAAGCATATCAAACTACATCTCGGGTTTAAAGCATCATCAAGCACTAATAATTAAGGATAAGTAACTTATAAGTATAAATCTACTAAACAACACATGCATAGGCTACTCCAACTAGTCTGCCGCACGTCTAGCCTACATAAACCCGTCGAGCATAAACCCAAGCAAGCTAATCCATCGCATGATACCACTCGCTATGAGTTTACACCACTCCTTACTGCCAGATCAATCCACCGCATGATACAATCTAACAATAAAGAGCTAAAAGCACGTAATTACCTAACAGATCTATAAATACTTGTTACATGTATAAGCATAACCGTATCGGCAAGATTGCCGAATCGGGGTCCATGAAGAAGGAACAAACAAGTAATATGTAAAAGAAACCTATCGATTAAACCGATCTCTAGTCCACCGGATGACTAGCTCTAGAGTAACCCAAAGACTCGCATCGGCGCACGGTACCCGGTCTGTCAAGGTTTATCTACATCTAACGTGAATGAACCCACAACACGTAACAATCTAGATCGATCTAATTCGGCTATATGAAATTGATCTACTTGATATTGAATAAGCATGAGATTATGACCAAAAAGCCGAAAAGAGCATCAATCTAGATTGGGCAAAAGAGTGTTGCAAATAAATAAACATTAAATAAAATATGCAACACGTGATAACTTAATGAATCTATTAGATCTTGCCAAATCTAAGAGAGCCGATAACTATCTTTACTCATGTCTTAATCCGCCGCACGATACAAGGCACAAGCAAAAACTTCCCATCATTAAGCTTAAATCCGCCGCACGATACTAAGCAAAATGGATGAGACTACTTGCATCATAATCTAAATCCGCCGCACGATACTAGACATGATAGCAAGGTTGCCGGGACTTACGGAGGTCGACGGATCGATTGGCCCTCTCGAAGAACTCGACGACACGACTAAAGGACTCGAAAGGTGGCACGTAGCCGGTTGTATTGAATTGGTTGTGAACCTCTATTACAATGGTCGAGGGTTTATATTTATACCCCGGAGAACATGAGTCCTAAGCATTTACGAACTATCTAAACAAAATTGGAAAGATACAAATATGCTAACTCTAACCATAATCGGAGTCCTTGACTATCACGACTCCTTCCCCTTCCGGTCGCTTCTCTTTCCTTCTTTCGCCTTCAAACGAAGCCGTTACCGACCGCTCGATCATTTGCCGAACATACGGAAATTAGCCGACCGCATATGCATTTGCCGAATCGCTCTCGTCGTCGTGCAGCCCACCCGTCGTATCCCCGACCAAATTCTCGTGTTAACACATGCCCCTCAATTTCGAGATAAAAGGGTTTTATTTCGAAATTGATCGCCGCCGCTTTTTGCCTAGGTCAAGACACCGCCGACGCCCGCAGCCGCCACTTGAGATCCGTGCTTGCCTGCTGTCTTCAATGGCGACGGAGACTTCAACCACTCCATCATGGCAACAGAACTCAAGAGGAGCTTCTAGAGGTAACCCTACTCGCTTCTACCCATTCGGCAATTTTCTTGAATTAGTTTCCGATGTGTTCTTGATTCATCCGCTTCACTTCTTCTAAAGGAAATGAAGAATGAGATTTTGATCTCCAATCTTGCTCATCCTGGATCATTCTTTCTTGGCCCACGGGGAGATTCCAATCCGAGGGAATTCATTGAAAAAGAGACTTTGAGGATCCCATTTAAATCTAGGATTGCCCCCTCAAATAGATGGCCGAACACTTTCAAAACTTGGCCCCTTCCCTCAATCACGGGATGGCGTGATTGGTACCGTAGGATGTGTCCAGAATAGTGATTTCGGGAATCACAAGATATTCAACACGCTTGGAGCTCTCTTTAGCCGATATGCCAAGAAATGACTCTCTCCCCGATAGCCGCTTCCCACTTCGGTCCGATGCCATCAATGCTTTCATCTTTGGTCACGGTCCAATGTCGATCACTCGTCGACATCTTCATGATGACTGGTTTAAACATTACCGAGCCAACATACCCATTCAAATTTAAAGGCACCAGTGCACACAGGTCAGTCAAACCGGGAGGAGGTTGGGCCAAGTATATTCAGACTTATGCTTCAACTGGCACTGTGTCTGATAAAGAGTATAGGGATTTCATGAACATGTGGTTGTGCAGATTTATCTTCTGTGGCAAATCCAATGAACCCACTTAGTGATGGCTGAAGAATTAGCTGCAGGTAAATTGATCCCTTTGGGCAAGTATCTCTTGGGAGTAGTCTACCACATGATGCATCGATCACCGTTCAAATGCGTGGTCGTGGTGAAATCTCTGCGTCAATGGCCCATGGTGGCTTGTCCAAATGTGGTTGCAACCGTATATGCATCGATTGTCTCGGTTGATCTCCACCACTTGAATTTTCCTTCGACTAATTATCTTTGAAGGTGAAAATCCCAAACGAAACCTTGTCGACATATGGGGAGGCTGCATCTTCCATTGTCATCGATCTGGACCTTGGACATCTTTTTAAAACTTTCTACAAGGGATTCAACCACGTACTCTGGTTTCCTTATAGAGAGAATGAGAATTTAACTCTCCCCTGTAGATTTAGCTATGAGCTGGGCTGCATAGATGATGCTTCTAGGGATATCTTTAATTCTTTCATCAGGCCCTGTGCTCTACCAACAGAATTTCATCATGGCCGGTTGATAAGTTCAACTTATGAATTTTACAACCCAAACATGGTTGCCGTGCAGCTTGGACTTGGTCAATTGCCCCCAAGGCCATACTTTTCAAGCATCATCGGACCAGTGAGTCATTGCTAAACATTACCGAGGCCAACAAAGTTTTCAATCTTGGATGTAAGCTTCCCGCATATGAACCTAATCCTCGGTGATAATTGAAGCTCATCACTCATTCAATCTTTGGTGGCAAGAATGGCACTCTCACATTTTTAGAGCACAAGTCCATCCTCTATGCCAAGTTTTAATGCCCCCATTCACTTCTGACGATGAGGTACACCCTTATAGCCACTTTTATTTCATGTTCCTACTCTGTTTCTAAATATTCTTTTGAACAGGACAATGTTCCTCCAAGCCCTCCAGAGGTTCAATACTGGCAACCTGGCCCTAATGCTGCTCTGGGGCATGATGCTCCAAGTTTAGCAATTTTTAACAAGACACCTGCTGACGACACAGTGCTTCTGAGGGACCTTAAAAGAAAAACTCCTTCCTCCCCTATTAAGGACACTGCCATCCCCAGGAAAACAAGATCAAAGAAGGTTAAGCCACTTCCTTAGGTATGAATGCTTTTGATCCCTTATTTACCATCTAAATGTGTCGCATTCATCACTCTCTTTCAACAGTACAGCCCACCCTCAAAGCCCCGACAGAGTGGTAAATTTGGAAGATTCTCCCGAACATTCTCTAGCCAGCGTATGTCAACGAATCTGTCGGTAATCCGGGTGCGTATCTCGTACTTGAGCCCTTTCTTGTTCTTCTATTTGTATACCAGTCTCATTTTATGCTTCGACTCAGATGAACAAGGAGAAACAGCAGAAGAAATTCCTCTCCATCAGACAAATGAACAAGGAGAACCTCCTCTCCAAGAGCTTCCAGTTTCAACAACCCTGATAATTCAGGATGTACCAAGCCATGATATTGTCAATCCTGAAGTGACCGTGGCATCAACCACCCAACATATTGATGTTACTCAGGATGCAATCGATCAAGTATTTGCCAAAGAGGTATTATTCTTACTCCACTCGGCTATTTTCCATTCAGACCGAATCATTCGGCTAAACTACCTTCTTTGTTTACCAACAGGATACTGCTCATCCACAAGCCAGTTTTTCCCTTATCGCTGAAGAGTTTGCTGGGGATAGAGATGATGAAGTTTCTTCCAACCAGCAGTTATCATCAGAGAGTCAAGCCAAGCTAAAGGATATAATTTCATTCCTGAAAAAGGATATTGTTGCTTTGACCCAAGATTCAGACAAAATAAGGGAAATGGCAGAGCTTATTGATCAAGAGCTTCCCTCTAATCCCAAAGCCGCCATAGATGCCTTATCACACCTTGATGATCACTTTGCCGCTATCAAGAGAGCACACAAGAATATGTCCATCAAAGCTGATCTGAAGAAAGGTAAGGTGGCCAAGGAACAGCAGGTCAAGGAGCTCTACTCTGACATCAAGTCAACTGAGCACCTCTTAAGCACCTTAGAACCAGAGCTGCAGGTCATGAGAGATGAAAGAACCAAACTTGAAGCTCATCTAGCTCAACTGAATGCTAACATTCAGTCCCATGAAACCAAGCTCGCAAATCTGCCATCTCTTGATTCGGCTAAATCCAGAATACAATCAGTCATCAAGGAGACGCGGTAGATTAAAAGCAAACTGTCCAACATCCAAGATTCTGAAGAAGAGGACCAAAAAGCTCTTGATGAAGTCAACCGAATCAAGACTGATGCTCTTGCTGTCATTAACTCCTTTCTAAATGTATAGACACTTGGTTTGTACTTGAAGATGTAAACATTTAGGCTTGACCCTGTCATACTTGAAAACAATTCCCTTTCTCTGGAAAATAGATAATCTTCATTTTTTCTCTTTCTTCTTTGCTTCTGTTGCTATTCGGCTCTTCCAATCACGACTGTACTCATTGATGTGTGTATCAGCCGAACGTAACTGTTGCTGTCCTAAGTGTATGCTTTAGCCGAACGGCCCTCATCAGCTATTTAGCCGACCGCATGCTGGCAACTGAATCGCTAGTAGTAATGGGCTTGGCCCAACTCAACATCGGCCCATAGGCGTGAAAACCCTATTTCATCGTTTGGCTTTCCCGCAGGCTTATCACGGCTCCCAACATTCATAAATAGAACCACCTCTCGGCTCCATCATCACATTCAAGCACAAGCAGTTGCTATTCCATCTATCTCTTCCACTTCCTTCTCCATTTCCAATCTCAAGAACCCCACCACCATCAATGGCGAGCGGTGGCGATCGCGGCAAGCGTCCTGCCCAGGACGAGGTGGAGGGAAGCAGCAACCGGCGCCGGCGGTGAGATCTTCAACCTTGAGTTGTGCTGCTCGATTGCTTTACCCAATCCGAGTCTCTGCCCCCTTGCGGTTGTTTATTTTCTTGATTTGTTTCAGGGTCATCGGGAACACCGGCGACTACGTCGCCAACTTCCGGAGGCACGCCGCCTCGGCCCGCGCTCCGCCTCTCGCTCCACCTTCGTCGCGCTCCCATGGCGGACGCGGCGGAGGGAAGCAAACCGCGGCGGCCGCCGCCTACGTAAGGAGACAACTTTTCCATCTCGTTTGCGGTTTCTTCTTATTTAGCCGATCTTGATTGCACCTTGTTCGTAGAACGGCGAGGATCGACGGCCAATGGCGTTTCCTCGGCGCCGCCGCGGCGTTCGACGCACTCCGCTCCCCGCCGGCTCCGCTCCTTCCGGCCCGCTCCCTCCGGCCTCACCGGGCTCGGCTTCGGGAGCTCGTACCACTCCGGCCATGGGGTCCGGCCGAGTCGGACGAGGTCCCGCCGTACACCCGCTTACGACGCCGCCAAGTACCTCCAGGAGAGGGACGAGGCGCGGGCGCTTCTTGGTGATGAAACCAAGAAGTTCGGGATCGCCCAGCTGGAATGGGAGGATACCTGCCGGCAGATGACCGAGACCATCACCAGTACTTGTTTTTTTCAACATTGCTTCGATTCCCGTTCTTCCCAATTCGTTTGCTCACTGGTCTGTCTTGTTTTCTGTCTTTGCAGACCTCTCCAATGAGCTCAACCGCCTGAAGGTGGCAGCGACGGCGGCGGCCAACCACGTGAACGCCCAGGGGGCGACCGTGGCAGATCGCCTTGAGGC
Source organism: Themeda triandra (assembly GCA_018135685.1). Lineage (NCBI taxonomy): Eukaryota > Viridiplantae > Streptophyta > Magnoliopsida > Poales > Poaceae > Themeda > Themeda triandra. The sequence continues at coordinate 14,524 of JAENPR010002043.1, forward strand.
GGTGCCTGGTCAAATTGATCAGGTTGCTCTTCACGGCGTGCGCCTCGGCACCGCGCTCGGCCTGGCGGGGATGTCGTCCTGGACCGGGGACGACTATGCTCCCATGCCGGTCGGCTTCCGGGGTGGGCTCCCCCATGAGGTCGACAGCTTTGAGGGCCTCCTGGCGGAGTACGACGACCACGCTGACACCATGGCCAATGCCGCCAACCCGGAGTCCGTCCTCAACAAGCTCTTCACCGAAGAAGAGGAGTAGCTTGTATTAGGACTGGCTCGGGCTGTAATAAAGAATTTTTAATGAAAAATGTTGGTCGTCTCCTTTATCTTGTTTGTCTTTGCTGCAATGGCGTTCTATCAATCGCGTTCGTTCTTGCGAATTTCCTTGCCCCTTAGCTGGTATTTCGACTGCAACACTTTCTTCGAACGAAATTTTTTCCCGAACGCATGATGTCACCTCAGCCGATTAGATCTCGACACTGTTCCATGACTTGACAGTTTGTAGTGTAGGACTTCAATTCGCTTTATCTTTCCCCGATAAACCTACCGGCTGAGAGATAGGATCAAACTGTTCATTTACCTTCAAAAATTGGCTAAAGGCGATACAATTGTATCGGCTATCTTGTTCTGAAGACGATACGCATGATATCGGCTATTTTTGCACTAGAGGTGATACAATAATATCGGCTATTTTTCTCCAACTTCTTCCCTTGTTCTGAAGGCGATTTTTCGTTCAATCGACTATACTGCATCGAAGTCATGGTTGCAACTAAGATCCAACTTCAACACTTGGGTAAAACTTCTTGAGGTGTCTGCCATTGATAGCCCTTGTAAATTCTTCTCCAAATAATGTTTTTAATATGTATGCGTTGCCAGGTGCACAACTAACCACTCGAAAAGGTCCTTCCCAGTTCGGAGACCACTTGCCGAATGTTTTATCTTTTGTACCAACCGGCAATATTGTTTTCCAAACCAAGTCTCCTTCTGCATATTGCTTAACTTTAACTTTCTTGTTGTAGTACTTGGCAACACGCATTTTATTCTTCTCAATGTTTTCTAAAGCTTTAAGACGAATCAAATGCAAATCTTCCAATTCATCCATCATCAAATCCTTATAATCTTTATCCGTCAAATCCTTTTGCAATTCAACTCTCCTTGATCCCGATTGCAACTCCCAAGGCATTACAGCATTATGTCCATAAACCAATTCATATGGAGATGCTTGTGTGGATCCATGGCAAGCCATTCGGTAAGCCCACAATGCTTCATTAAGGACCAAGTGCCACTTTCTTGGCTTCTCATTGATCTTCTTCTGGATGATTTTGATCATGATCTTATTTGATGCCTCTGCTTGGCCATTGGCTTGCGCATAATAAGGAGAAGAATTATATAACCTTATCCCCATGTTTTCGGCAAAGTCACAAAATTCTGATGAAGTAAACTGACTTCCTTGATCAGTTGTTATAGTTTGTGGGATCCCGAATCTGTGAATAATATGTTCCTTAACAAAGCTGACCATATTCTCTGATGTGACTGTCTTCAAAGGGATAGCTTCAACCCACTTGGTGAAATAATCCGTTGCCAGCAACACAAATTTGTGTCCTTTGCTAGATGGAGGATTGATCTCCCCAATTAAATCTATGCCCCATCCTCTGAACGGCCAAGGCTTGATTATGGGATTTAGAGCTGATGCAGGCGCTCTCTGAATATTACCAAATATTTGACAATCTCGACACCCCTTATAATATTCAAAGCAATCTTCTAACATAGTCGGCCAAAAATACCATGTCCTTCTGATTATCCACTTCATTCGGTAAGCCGACTGATGTGCACCACAAGCCCCTTCATGTACCTCAAACATAACCTTCTTAGCCTCCTCTTGACTCAAGCACTTGAGTAATACTCCATCTATAGACTTGTAGTATAATTGGTTATCAAGAAGCACAAACTTGAGAGCTTTATACCTGAGCTTTCGGGAGAACTTCTGAGATGGATCTTTCAGATAACTGACAATAGTACTTCTCCAGTCATCGTCTATCTGATCACAATTGAAAGCATTTTCTTCTATTGCAAAAACTTCATGATTTTCCCGATATCCAGAGGCAGTTTGAGCCAACTTATTTGCTTCTCCATTGTGCTCTCTGGGTATATGATGCAGAGTTACTACTGAAAAACTTTTCAGAAGTCCCGACACTGTTTATGATATTCTTGCAATACGTCGTTTTTGCATTCATATTGTCCCGTCAACTGATTGATCACCAATTCAGAATCACCAAATACCTCAATAGCAACAGCCATTACTTCTATTAACAGCCGAAGCCCTCTGAGTAGCGCCTCATACTCTGCTTGATTGTTAGTCACATGATACTCAATCGGAAAAGCATATTCAAATATCTTTCCACGTGGGGATATCAAGAGAATACCAGCACCACCACCCTTGTCACATGATGATCCATCAAAAAATAATGACCATGGGGCAATATTAACCACATCAACAGACAAATCACGATGTTGTGTAATAAAATCGGCAATTATCTTTCCCTTCACTGCTTTTGCCGACTCATACCTTAGATTAAACTCTGACAGTGCTAACACCCATTTGCCGATTCTCCCATTTAAAATTGGCATTGATAGCATGTGTTTGATCACATCAAAACTGGACACCACTACACATTCGGCATTCAACAAATAGTGCCGAAATTTGGTACATGAGTAATAAACACATAGGCAGAGTTTTTCTATAGCCGAATACCTTGTCTCAGGATCTAACAATTTTCGGCTAAGGTAAGCTATCACCCTCTCTTTTCCATCAAACTCTTGCATAAGGGCCGATCCTATCGTTAGGCTATCGGCCGCCACATACAGCTTGAAGGGCTTCTCAAGTTGTGGAGGTACCAGTACTGGTGGTGCCTTCATATACTCTTTGATCTCATCAAAAGCCCTTTGCTACATGTCACCCCAAACAAATTTCTGGTCTTTTTTAAGCTTCAGTAATGGAGAGAAAGGTAACACTCTTTCTGATAGATTAGATATGAATCTTCTCACGAAGTTGATCTTGCCCAACAATGATTGCAACTCTGTAAGGTTAGTTGGGGGCACAATTTTGTCTATTGCCTCCATGCTCTTTTTCCCAACTTCTATCCCTCCTTTGTGGATCAAGAACCCCAAGAACTCACCGCCCGAGACTCCAAAAGCACATTTATTTGGATTCATCTTTAAACCATGTCTTCTCGTGCACTCCAGAGTCTTCCTCAAATCGACTAAATGTCCTTCATGGTCTCTCGGATTTGACTACCACATCATCAATATAAATTTCTACAATTTTGCCGATCAACTCGTGAAAGATATAGTTCATGGCTCTCGATAATTTGCACCAAAGCATTCTTCAATCCAAATGTCATCACTATCCACTCAAATAACCCAATGTGACCAGACATCTGAATGCGTCTTTGCAATATCTTCGACCGCCATAAAAATCTGATTATAGCCAAGCATTGCCATCCATAAACCGATAATTTCATAACCTCGCGCTGCATCTACCAACAAATCGGCAACCAAAGATCGGGTATCCATCCATGGGAGTAGCTTTGTTGAGGTCTCTCGAAATCTATGCGTACTATCATCTTTCCATTCTTTTTGTAAACAAAGTACTATATTTGAAATCCAATCTCGCATATCTCGCATGGCCGAATAAAGTTTGCTTCAATCAATCTTTCAACTTCTTTCTTTACATCGGCCAATACCTCCTCTTTATAGATTTTTCGTGGAAGTTGTTTGAAAGGACGAAATCCAGGTTTTATAGGCAACTTATGCTCAACAATTGATCGATCTAATCGGGCATCTCTGTGTAATCCCAAGCAAAACAATCTTTAAACTCTTTCAAAGAACTCTATTAATCTCAATTTATATTCCGGGTCTAAATTTGCACTTATATACATCGGCCTTGACTTTGTGCTATCACCAACATCGATTTCTTCTAACTTGTCGGCCGACATGAAACTACGACCCAATTTGCCTTTGTTGCCATCGATTGGATTGCCCATTAAAAATTACTGTCAGAGCCGACTGCTCGGATCGGCTGTTGATCTCTGTCGAACACATTGACAGGACCTTCTTTCCATTTTTTACCCGAAAGGCGTCTTGTCCATCATACTCCCAATAAGCGAGGCTCGAAAGTGGCAACACTCGAATCATCGCTTGAACAACCTCTACATCATCTCCTATCCACGAATAAGAATCGATGCATAGTTGAGGGTACACAAAGCAATTAGCATGGATCCAATCCCTTCCCGAAGCATGCTATATGCCCCCTTGCCATCATTGACAAAGAAAGTAGTGATCAAAGTCTTGGATCCAATCATCGTTCCACATGTACTGCTCCACGAGTATCGAAGCATTGCCGCAAAATCTCTAAGGATCATGTCATCGCAACAAATTCTCACTTGTCATACCAAGCTTTCTGAAAGTAGCATAGGGCATAATATTGATAGCAGCCCCTCCATCAACAAGCATCTTGGTCAAAGGTTTGCCATTGACATATCCCTTTGTTGGCATTTCTTAGCATAACCACCAGAAGTATGGCGGCAACGCCAGAGATGCCAGGAGGGTAATTCTATATCTATTGGATATTCCGCAGCGCACGTAATGTACCGTAGCATTTCACCGAGGAGTATTCCAAGGTTGTCGATTTATATTTCTCCCAAGGGAAAGCAAGTAGCTAGGAACTAATAGGAGACGATCCAGGTGTCTCTAGTCTAGTATCACTAGTGGAAAAGGGATTAACGGAGTGTATAGGAAGGGTGGATCAAGGAGTGGCTAGAGGGTTTATAAGGTAGAGTGATAGCTAGGTGGGAGGACAACGAGTGAGTAAAAGACTCCTATGACTCTACTTCTACTTCCGTGAACTAATCTAATCTAGTAGTGGGAACACACTAAAGCCACTAGTCTTGTATTCCCCGGTTGCTTGGAGATATGTCCGACAAATAGGAGGTTAACATTCCCTTCGGGAACTAACTCCTATTCCAAACGATACCTTGGTTTTAAGGGGCACCTATCGGCCTACCCGACGTAAATAGATATAACCGGAAGGCTGCGTTCCGTCACAACCGCCCCGCTAATACACATTGGGAGTTTGAATGGTATAACCAATCAGTGAGGCGAACATCCACCGGTAGGTTTAGTCTGAACACCACATTCACACTAACGCCTACAACTTAAGCTAAATATACGTCTTAGCCTAAGCTCTAGTCTGTCAGGACCTAATGCAATGGAAACAACCAGACAAGACTAATTTGTCTAGTGTACTACAACTACTAAACAGGCTAGAACACTATAATACTACTACTAGAGTAATACTATACTAAGCAAGTACTGAAAGTAAATACTCAGAAAAGTAAATATATAAAATGCTAAAGTCTTACAAGAGGAAAGATAAAGAGGAATACTAGACTCTCCAGAAGACGACTCCGGAGACTCCGAGCTTCACTCGACTCAACTCTAACTCCCACACTACTACTACTACTACTATAGTGGACTACATAGCTTTATATGGCTCTCAAGAGGCTTCTCCTTGATGTCATACAAATGAGGGAGTGAGGGGGTATTTATAGTGGGAGGTGGAGTAGGGGCTACTCCACCGCCACGTCATCGATCCGCGTGAAGTGGCTTCTCCACCTTCGGATCCAACCGACCTCAAACCGCCTTGAATCAACGTCCAGGATGTGGTGGAACGTCGGTGGAGTGAACCGACCCCGAGTGGGCCCAACCTCCGGTCGGCCGACCCGGGGTTTTCACCCATTTGCCACGTGTCGGCTCCAAGAGGCTTCAAAGATGTCGGTGGTGAGTCGGGACGGTGGCATCCCACCATAGGGTGGTCGGCCGACCCGGCCCCTTGGGGGTGGACCCACCACTGTCTTCCTGACGTCTCTAGTGATCTGGCAGTGTCCGAGATGGCCCCAAACCTTGGTCGGTCGACCTTCCTTTGGTGGAATCAAAGGGCCATCTTTTGCAGGTAGTTTCACCATGCAATTCTAAGCACAATAGTGGTATTGGACCCACAAATGTCAGGTCGGCCGACCTGACCTTTGTGCTCATCTTTTGCACACTAACTCCAGAGGATATGACATTGATGAATGTGGAGTTGGTTTGGTCATTGGCCATCTTGGTTGGTTGCTCTATCTTCATTTGTAGCTCCCGAACACCGAAAAGTGCCTGTTTGCACCGCACCCAAATAATGACACGTACATCCGGAACCAAGTCAATTGTACCTATGTCACTACTCACTGACATGGTGTTATCTCCGAACTCAACCATTGTTGATGGCTTTTCATGAGGTAAAAATAGGGTATAATTGCCGTCAACAAGATCCCCCAAGCTTAACCTTTGCTCGTCCCGAGCAAACAATAAGACTTAGCATCGGTGGATCATGTGTTATCACTAAGTTAACATCTCAATAATACTAAGTGCACAACAAAGAACTTCTCTCTGGATGGAAAAATTAGCAATACTAACACACCCATATTACTCTAGCACTCATGGGGCTTATGGCATTAACTTAGTCTTGGGATGTTGGAAGACAGAACAGCTTTGACTAGAGCATCTACTTTTCTCATTCTTTTAGCAAGTTTCATGCCAGAGGTTTTTGATAAGTTTTTTCAAAAGAAGTCTTAACGTTCCTCAAATGGTTTCTCTCAAGTCGCTCAAGTGGTGTATGAATCCTCACTAAGGCACACCATGTGTTTGCCTTTCAAAGACATCCTACCTCTAATAAGGCTTTATGTGGAGCTTAAGTAGGTATGTCAAGGAATAGCGTACTTGCAAGGCATATGTTGTCTTAGTTAAGAAAAATTGAAATCTTGGACCACACAGAGTCTTATCATACCCTTAGATCAAGATGTAAGATGATATGAATGGAATGGATGAATGTAGTGAAATGGTAAGGTAATGAGGAAAGGTGGATGTATGGTGGATGAGGTTGCTCCTTTATTTGATTCTATCTCTCTCTCTCTCTCTCTCTCTCTCTCTCTCTCTCTCTCTCTCTCTCTCTCTCTCTCTACTTCTATTGAGACAAGGCTAGCTCTCTTTCTTTCTTTCTTTTCTTTTTTTTCTCTTTTTTTCACTCTTCTTTTTTTCTCTTTTCTTTTCTTTTCTTTTTTTTTTTCTCTCTCTCTCTCTTTTTTTTAAAGCATAGATGCCTAGCCTTTATGAGATGTGTCTCACCTAACAAATGATAACTTGAGAGAGAATCTCTAACTTTGGAGCATGGAGCAACCTATGGGATGAAAACGGTGAAGGTGCGTACTTCCGGTGTAGAAGCAAAGCACGGTAATGGCGGTATGGATGATGATGCGTGCTCCCAGGGTAGGAGTAGCATAAATGATGAATGGTGAGATGCGTACTCCCAGGGTAGGAGCAGCATAAATGATGAATGGTGAGATGCGTACTCCCAGGATAAGAGTAGCATAAATGATGGTAGTAAGATGCGTACTCCCAGGGTAGGAGCAGCATGGTTGCGTACTTCCGGATTAGAAGCAGCATATTTGGTGATGTGTGGATCTTGATCTTAGGGACACGACAAACCTCTAGCAAAGGTTCTACAAGTCTTAACCAAACTCAATGCAAGCAAGTAGCTTATGTAGAAGGCTTATGGATATATCAAGATATATATATATGGCCGTGGTAGGAATTTCAACACCAATGAGGAGCAATTAAGTTTTTTTTTATTCATTTTAAAAGGAAATCTCGGCAATCATGCGTGCTTAGAACAATAGAGTAGAGCTCCTATCTTAACTATCTCATATCTCACAACAACTTAGACTTTGTTTTAGCACTTGCAACCCACTAAGTGATCAAGTTCATGATGGTTAAGAGTGCCAAGTAATCTATACTTAGAGAAGTGCTAAGTTGTAAACAAGCATTAGAGAAACATTAACTAGCAATTTAACAATCATTTCCATAGGAAGAAGAGCACTCATGAAGCATGATAAGCCTTTTTATTAATCAAATTTTTATTTTATTTAAGATGCAATAAAGTAAACAAAAGAAAATGCAAGATAGGAGACATACCTTGGATAAACATACCTTAGTGGGGGAGAGGATCTCCCCCAAGCTTGACTTTTGCTCATCTTGTATAGCTGTAGAGGTTGGGCGCTTCGTTGAGCCAAGCTTAGTGTTGTCGATGAAGTCATCCATGTCCATCTTTTGATGGTGCCTCTCTCTACCCATGGGTAAAGAGTTCGCACTCTTGGAGTGTGATCGAACAGTCTCCATATGGACCTAGAATGTCCATGGACTTTACCTCATCGTCTTCTTCTACACTTTCTCCCCGCAGGTCGCTTGTTCCCCGCAACACTTTGGCTTCTTGCCTGTGCGGTCCAAGAAGGCCGGATATGAGGCTGCTCTCGGACTCTGTTACTCTCAGTGGAGGTGCGCCAGGCATTTATCGGGGGAACAACTTCTTCTCTTAGCTGCAAAAGGTGAGACAACACAAGGACACACTAGGAAAACAAAGATTAGCATTAGCATTAGTCCTCCCAAGTGATAGTGGTCCTTGCGGGGCATAGTCACTCCCACAGCAGGGTGTGCTACTGGGTAGTGACACACGCCACACTTGCTCGTTGAGCAAGTCAAACTTCTATTGCTACAGGAAGAAGGGCTCGCAAAAAGTGTTCCCAGGGAGAGGAGAGTACCTCCTGGGTCGACTAACTCATGAAGCTCCTCCCCTTGCTATGTGCCAAAGTGGGAAGCGAGTGGAAGTCACACTATGTTGGGTGCACTCCCAAAACATCTCTCTCTTTCTCTCTTTGGGAGCATGCTCGAGGCATCCCCCATCCTAGAGAGAGAAGAGAAGGTAATGTGAGCTCAAGATGATTCTAAGTATGGATTTGGGCTCACATGCAAGGTTGTTCACAAGGGGAGAAGGGCAAATGATGAAGTCCCAAAGCGGTAGGCTGATCTCCCCTAAGCACAACTAAATGTTCTATTGGACTATGAGCAGCGAATCCTGATGAATCCATCTCTGAATTGGCACAAAGTGGGGGTCGGCCGACCCCCAAGCTTGGCCTCTCAGCACTCTCAACCTTTTGCCATGGAATTCTAGGAGAGTGAAGGCTGGTCGTGGATCAGAGGTAGTGATATTTCAGTGATTCCCTATTCTAGTGCTTGGTGAACGATAGAAGGTGATTGGCAAAAGTGGGGACATGGCTCGAGTGATTCCCATGAACCATGGGAGCACTCAAGCATGTCTCGTTGACCACTTTGCAGATATGAGCTGGTGGTTTGGTCCCAAGGTGAAGAGGAGTATCTATGCTAGGAGTGATGGACCAAGGGACCACTTCTTTCAATGTTTGGCTAGCATAGTGTGTATAGGATTCTTTTGTGAGGTGAGTAGAAAACAACCGGATGCCCATGGGGTTCATGCATGGGTCGGTCGACCCATACTTGGAGACCCCTTGAGTATCCAAGTGTCGTCCCTAAATCTACACATCTAGCCAAAGTGAAAGGAGCATGAGTAGGCTCAATGGTGGGATCGGTGACCCCTACCTTTGGCGGTCTACCGGCTCAAAATCTTAGTGCCGGTTGCTCTCAAGGTTATGCTTGGCTTAGTGGCTTAATCACTCTTGCTCGGCTAAATGGGATGGTGAGTTTCTTCATCTTCTTGGCTAAAGCAAGAGGTGAGAGTGAGGAGTCTAGCTTCTAAGATGTAGGTTGACGGTTTCCTGTCTTCCTTTTCTTATGGCATTCATACTATAGCTATATGATCACACATACCAGAAGCTGGAAGGAGGTAGGCCCAACCACTGGGTCGGCCGACCCACGGTTGGCCTCCCCCAAGCACTGGCAACATTCTCAAACACAAGCCAACTAAGTGCAACAAGAGTTGTTTGCTTAAAGCTGCAGAATTTGCCAAGCTAGCTTCATCTAGATGTTTAAGTAAGCCTAGAAGCTAATCATTTCATGATTTAAGATTTTAACTTGAGCAGGTCATGAACATGGCATGGCAAAGCGGGGAGCAAAGTTGGCGAGATGGGTGGCACCGGGGCTGGGTCGGCCGACCCAGCCATGGGCCTCACCTGGCCCCCAGGTTGCTCAGCAGGTTAAGCACAAGGTTGTAAATTTTTTATTTTATTTATGCATTTGGAAAGGGGAAATGTTTTTGGGTTTTTGGTTATGAATACTACTACACTAAGCTTGAGAAGGCTTGGAACACTAAAGAGAAAAGAGAAGGCCAAGTGAGCTCGAGATGATTCTACTGGTTGTGGTTTGGGATTGAGCTCAACTTGGGGTTCTAGTCATAGGGGTGAAAGGGCAAGGCAAGGCCTCCCAAAGGCAGGTCGGCCGACCCGGCCCCACCCCTATACGGCATGCTCTCCCTCTGACAAGGAATCTATCCTAGTGTTTGTAAAAAGTTACTAGCATTGGACCATAAACCTGGTCGATCGACCAAGGTTTGTGTCCCCCAACCACTTTAGTCTAAGTTAGGTTGTCTGGCAAGGGTGGTGGTGGTCATGGTCCAAAGTTGCTAAGGTTGCTTGGATTCCTATGTCTAGTGTTTGGTGAAAGAGAAAAGGAGAAAGCAGAAGTGGAGACAAGCATCAAAGTGATTCCCATGAACCATGGGAACACTTAAGTATGCGTTGCTACTCCCTACGCTGGCTATGGCTGGTGGCAGGCTTCCTAAAGCATTCAAGATGCTCGAAGTGGCATCCTAAGCTAAAGTCATGAGCAATGAACCATCTCTCCTCGAATTCTGGCTAGTATGGTGGGCATAGGATCCATGGTTGTCATCATTGGGAGACAGCAGGGTGCCTGGTGACACCAAGTCTAGGTCGGTCGACTGGGCTTTGGAGCCCCGAGCATCCTATCTTGCTCCTTGGATCCCTCGCTTCTAGCCGAGTGAAAGAGAGGTGGTGGACCCACATGATAGGTCGGTCGACCTGGCCATGGTGGCCCCACCAGCTCAGCTTTCCTTTAATTACTCTTCTCAAGTTTTATTACCTATGTCTAACTTATTTTGTTGAAAATAAAATATGCAGTGCTAAAAGTAAACATGCAATTGAAAGGTAAATGCAAAATTGAAATGCGAGAAAGTAAATATGAGATAACTCGACATACCTTATCGCGAGGGCTCCATGTTTTAGGTCCATAGAGCGGGACCTCTCCATTGATGATCGAGCTTGAATGTGCACCATTCCATCCTGGAGATGGATGGGGATGATTGCACCTTGCCAAACCTCCAAGATCTCCATTCTTTTCTTGATCAAGGTTCCATTCAATGTTCACCGCATTTGTGAATTTTTCAACAACTTACCCTTTTGGATTTGAACTTCTCAGGGGTTAGTCTAGGCATACAACCAAAGTCTACACTAGAAGTTTTGGTTCAATTAATCAAACATGACTCCATGTCTTATTTGATTAAGGCAGGCAGATTAACCTAAGCACCACGCTTAATTTAAAGGGCCTATGGAAGAAACCGCTAAGCACAACCAAACCAAAACATACTAGAGTGGAAAATGGAAGTAAAAATAATGATGCACAAAGATTCACAAAAGGATTGAATGACATCCTTGAGTCATCACTCATAATCTATGATTGGATTATAAGTGATGGAGTCGTTCCGTCACTAATGATGACAAGGGTTTCTCTTGACGGCGACTTCTTCTCTGTTGGTGTAAAACTACCGCTTCGCCTTTCTCAATAGCAAGAATGGGAAAAGGCGAAGACAGATGGATTTTGTGGAGACATTCTAAATGGTGAAAGTCCCACACACCTACAGGAAGTGTTGGAGATGGGCATTGGCGTTCCCGTGTGGTTTCCCACAAACGGGTTGGCTTGCACCATAATGGTAAGCACAGACTCAAAAGTTGCATCCCCCAAGCTAAGCTGTGAACCCGTAGCGACATAGTCAGCTAACGGTACAGAATAGTCAGGGATGATCTTTTGGGTCAGGGCTTCTTTGATAACTAGTGCAAAGCCTCCTTCCTTGAACGGGTTTAGGTTCAATTGAACCCCGGAGGTAGAACTTGACAATGTCCAGTTCACCTCAACAACCGTTCATGCACCGTCTTGCTTCGAGAAGCAAGACAGGTGAGAGGTAACACCCTAACACTAATTGCTAACTAGACTGGTCACTGACCCTAGATTCGATCCTATTAAAACTCCTAGGCTGACGCTTTCCCCGGCAACGGCGCCAGAAATGCTTGTTGGCATTTCTTAGCGTAACCACCAGAAGTGTGGCGGCAACGCCAGAGATGCCAGGAGGGTAATTCTATATCTATTGGATATTCCGCAAGCGCACAGAATGTACCGCTGTAGCATTTCACCGAGGAGTATTCCAAGGTTGTCGATTTATATTTCTCCCAAGGGAAAGCAGTAGCTAGGAACTAATAGGAGACGATCCAGGTGTCTCTAGTCTAGTATCACTAGTGGAAAAGGGATTAACGGAGTGTATAGGAAGGGTGGATCAAGGAGCTAGCTAGAGGGTTTATAAGGTAGAGTGATAGCTAGGTGGGAGGACAACGAGTGAGTAAAAGACTCCTATGACTCTACTTCTACTTCCGTGAACTAATCTAATCTAGTAGTGGGAACACACTAAAGCCACTAGTCTTGTATTCCCCTGGTTGCTGGAGATATGTCTGACAAATAGGAGGTTAACATTCCCTTCTGGGAACTAACTCCTATTCCAGCGATACCTTGGTTTTAAGGGGCACCTATCGGCCTACCCGACGTAAATAGATATAACTGGAAGGCTGCGTTCTATCACAACCGCCCCCGCTAATACACGTTGGGAGTTTGAATGGTATAACCAATCAGTGAGGTGAACATCCACCGGTAGGTTTAGTCTGAACACCACGTTCACACTAACGCCTACAACTTAAGCTAAATATACGTCTTAGCCTAAGCTCTAGTCTGTCAGGACCTAATGCAATGGAAACAACCAGACAAGACTAATTTATCTAGTGTACTACTACTAAACAGGCTAGAACACTATAATACTACTACTAGAGTAATACTATACTAAGCAAGTACTGAAAGTAAATACTCAGAAAAGTAAAGGAAAAGTAAATATATAAAATGTTAAAGTCTTACAAGAGGAAAGATAAAGAGGAATACCAGACTCTCCAGAAGACTACTCCGGAGACTCCGAGCTTCGCTCGACTCAACTCTAACTCCCACACTACTACTACTACTACTATAGTGGACTACATAGCTTTATATGGCTCTCAAGAGGCTTCTCCTTGATGTCTTACAAATGAGGGAGTGAGGGGGTATTTATAGTGGGAGGTGGAGTAGGGGCTACTCCACCGCCACGTCATCGATCCGCGTGAAGTGGCTTCTCCACCTTCGGATCCAACCGACCTCAAACCGCCTTGAATCAACGTCCGGGATGTGCGAGGAACGTCGGTGGAGTGAACCGACCCGAGTGGGCCCAACCTCCGGGTCGGCCGACACGGGGTTTTCACCCATTTGCCACGTGTCGGCTCCGGGAGGCTTCGGCATGTCGGTGGCGAGTCGGGACGGGTGGCATCCCACCATAGGGTGGTCGGCCGACTGGCCCCTTGGGGGGTGGACCCACCACTTGTCTTCCGATGTCTACGGTGATCGCGGTGTCCGAGATGGCCCCAAACCTTGGTCGGTCGACCTTCCTTTGGTGGAATCAAAGGGCCATCTTTTGCAGGTAGTTTCACCATGCAATTCTAAGCACAATAGTGGTATTGGACCCACAAATGTCGGGTCGGCCGACCCGACCTTTGTGCTCATCTTTTGCACACTAACTCCGAGAGGATATGACATTGATGAATGTGGAGTTGGTTTGGTCATTGGCCATCTTGGTTGGTTGCTCTATCTTCATTTGTAGCTCCCGAACACCGAAAAGTGCCTATTTGCACTGCACCCAAATAATGACACGTACATCTGGAACCAAGTCAATTGTACCTATGTCACTACTCACTGACATGGTGTTATCTCCGAACTCAACCATTGTTGACGGCTTTTCATGAGGTAAAAATAGGGTATAATTGCAGTCAACACCCTTCAGGTATAATGGTTTCAGATGACGATTTTTAACTGGCTTGTCAAAGATTGCTTGCCGAGTCAACACAAGTTGAGCCATCGGGTCTCGGCATTCGGTTTCATCAAAGTCGAGTATACTTCATCTTGAACTTCTTGATCTTCGGGAGCTCTAAACTCCAATGGGATGAAGAACACCATGTTAGTATCAGCCGAAGGACCCTGTCCATCATCCTTTTTCTTAGGACGCCACACTGGTTTCTTTTCGGCTAATTCCTACTTTAGCTCTTGATTCCTCAAATGCTGAACTCTTCTCTTCTGGCTTTTCCGCAAACCAGGAGGGCACCACTGGCCTCTTTGCCACCTGTATGAGCTTTCCTCCGCATTATGAGCATTACTATGAGTCCAAGCTCGATCTGCAAATCTTTTCCTCTGATGTCCATCAAAATTATTCATTTTTATGCGCCGATCGTCCTCGGGAACTCTTATTCCAAGTCTATCATGGATGGGACGGTTGACTCGAGATTGCACGTACTCGAATGCGGTCACCGCATTCGGGCGGTTGTTTCTAGCAGCAACTTCAAGCCTTCATTCCAACGGTGTCGAAGAAGGAACAGTTCAATGAGGCTGCTATTGCTCTTTCTGTGCTCTTCTGTTCTCTTCGGCGCATACGCCTCATATCTCCGACGCTCGCCATGAACTGCGCTCCTCTTCAATGTCGCTTGCTCCTCATCATATTCCATCTTCTTTTCTCTCGCCACTTATTCAACAAGTGTCATTTGTAACTCTGCGCTTTGGCTCGGCGTGTATTCGGCAATTTCCCTTAGCTACATCTGAAGTCTGACCCTTCTCTGTTCGGCTATTTCTGAACCGAACTTGTTGCACTTCTTCCTTGGTAACTTGCCGATCGGGATCAACAGCACCACTCTCTTTGGCTCTTTCAGAGGTCAGAACTTTCATCTTTCCCTTTTCCTTGGATTCACTGGCATCAACCATGCCTATAGAGAAAGATACCATGTTCTGAGGGAACGGGTTTTTGTCCACCTTCATCTTGCCATCAAATCTCAAGTGTCCATCCTGAATAGCTTTCTGAATCTTTACTCTGAACACTCGGCAATCATTGATATGATGAGAACTTGTATCATGATACCCACAGTACTTCTTATCCTTTACCCCTTCAGGGCGCAGCATAGGATGTCCTTCTGGCAGCTTGATGCGTCCCTCTTGAATCAAATACAAAAAGAGCTTATCTGCCTTACTGACATCAAAATCGTAAGATCCCTTTTGCTGCTTCACCCATCGATGACTGACCAAAGTAGGCTCTTTTGTCCAGTTCAATTCTGCAGCAGCCACTTCATCTTCATCTTCATATTCGATGCTTCTTCTAGAAATCCACGATACATGTCAATGGTTTGTTGTTCTTCGAAAACGAGCATCTCTTTGAACCCTTGGGCTTGATTGCTCATTCTTTGTCAATTTTTGTGCAAGTTTGTCCAAGTTCTTCAAACTCCATGCAAAATAGCTTATCTCTGATATGTGGCAGCATGCCTGCAATGACCAATTGTGCGAGTTGATCATCGGGAATAGTCAGAGAATAGCACATGTTCTTCGCTTCTCTAAATCTACGAAGATACTCCATTGGTGTTTCAGTTGTTTTCATCCTCATAGCCCATAGATCAACCATTTTCTTCTCATTGGTTCCTGTATAAAAGTATGCATGGAACTTTTGCTCCAATTCCGCCCACGTACCAATGGAATTAGCCCCATTTGTGATGCAAACCATGTGAAAGCCGGCCCCGTCGGAGACATAGGAAAATATCTAATCCTCCAAGCTTCATCGATGTAGCAGCCTCTCCAAGTTGCATCGGATATCTGCTTGATATGCTCAATGGTACCGGTGTCATCGACCGAGAGAACTTGGTCAAATCGGTGGTGGCTTAACTCTTGGTGGAAGAGCTACCCTATTGTACCACTCGGGAAAGGAGATTTGTATGCATATGTCGATGCTTTGGTTTCGAGGCCGAATTGATTCGCATCATATCAGCCATTCTCGCTTTAGGAGGACATCATTTGCATCTTGCGCTCCTGTCTCCTAGAAGGTACTCTGATGCACTCGTACCCGGATTCGACAAAGCATTCGAGCACCGTATGTCAGTGAATTCATTGTATCCATCTCCATAGATACTCTTCGCAATCTATTCACCACTGGGGAGATCTTGTAAGCAGATGCAGGTATGTCTGTTGTTGCACCAAAAGCTACTTGACCATGAGTTTGCTGCTCGGTCACGGGAGGCTTTTCTTTTTCATCATAAACAGCTCCATCCTTGCTTGTGCCGATTATCTCTCCTCCTCCAGTTGGCTTCCCTGAAGATTGCTGGGTGTTAAAGAACACTGGTCCACCAAGCTCTCCAAATCTTTCTTCAAAGCGCTTGTCAACTGCTGGACCAAAAGTATCAACCATGATTTTGCGGAAGGTGCCCAAAAAAGCTGTGTTGTGATTCAACATGGTATCTCCCACAGCTTTGTAGATGACTCCAACTACCCTCTGCATCTCCTCTTCGTCAGTAATATCAGACTGACCAGCAAGAAGAACTCATGGCAGTGATTGCTTGGTGATCACTCTGCCACTCTTGTTTTTGGAGAAAGACATCAGACACTTCTGCTGATATTGTTCTATTGCTTGCTCCACCATCTGGCGTTGCTTTGGCTGCAGTTCGTCCATGGTTACATTCAGAACGTGATTGTTGTCAATCTCCGATCCCATCCTAGGCGAGAAGTGGTCCCACTTTGGGCATGCCAAAAGTGTGTTGACACAAAATGTGGCGCACCGTGTCTCACACACGGCAAGCCGGAAAGCCTAGCTTCAATCGGGTGCCGGGCGTCGAATCCGGAAGCGTGCGGTCGATTTGACTGAAAGTCGACAAGGGATAAAACGGTAAGATCATAACTAGAACGTCTTTGGGTGAGACCGCACAGTTCCATCTTTACGGCCACTGAAGCCACTTACGACGACACATAGCTATAGAAGCTATCTCGCCAACAAGTTTGCAATTCATTCGGCTAATGTAACATGAATGACATGGATAAAACTGAATTGCCGAATGCGTGTAAACGAAGACGTGTTTGAACAAGATTAAATCATCAAAGCATATCAAACTACATCTCAGGTTTAAAGCATCATCAAGCACTAATAATTAAGGATAAGTAACTTATAAGTATAAATCTACTAAACAACACATGCATAGGCTACTCCAACTAGTACGCACGTCTAGCCTTCATAAACCCGTCGAGCATAAACCCAAGCAAGCTAATCCACCGCATGATACCACTCGCTATGAATTTACACCACTCCTTACTGCGGATCAATCCACCGCATGATACAATCTAACAATAAAGAGCTAAAAGCACGTAATTACCTAATAGATCTATAAATACTTGTTACATGTATAAGCATAACCGTATCGGCAAGATTGCCGAATCGGGGTCCATGAAGAAGGAACAAACAAGTAATATGTAAAAGAAACCTATCGAGATTAAACCGATCTCTAGTCCACCGGATAGCTCTAGAGTAACCCAAAGACTCGCATCCGCGCACGGTACCCGGTCTGTCAAGGCTTATCTACATCTAACGTGAATGAACCCACAACACGTAACAATCTAGATTGATCTAATTCGGCTATATGAAATTGATCTACTTGATATTGAATAAGCATGAGATTATGACCAAAAAGCCGAAAAGAGCATCAATCTAGATTGGGCAAAAGAGTGCTTGCAAATAAATAAACATTAAATAAAATATGCAACACGTGATAACTTAATGAATCTATTAGATCTTGCCAAATCTAAGAGAGCCGATAACTATCTTTACTCATGTCTTAATCCGTCGCACGATACAAGGCACAAGCAAAAACTTCCCATCATTAAGCTTAAATCCGCCACACGATACTAAGCAAAACGGTTGAGACTACTTGCATCATAATCTAAATCCGCCGCACGATACTAGACATGATAGCAAGGTTGCCGGGACTTACGGAGGTCGACGGATCGATTGGCCCTCTCGAAGAACTCGACGACACGACTAAAGGACTCGAAAGGTGGCACGTAGCCGGTTGTATTGAATTGGTTGTGAACCTCTATTACAATGGTCGAGGGTTTATATTTATACCCTGGATAGAACATGAGTCCTAAGCATTTACGAACTATCTAAACAAAATTGGAAAGATACAAATATGCTAACTCTAACCATAATTGGAGTCCTTGACTATCACGACTCCTTCCCCTTCTGGTCAGCTTTCTCTTTCCTTCTTTCGCCTTCAAACGAAGCCGTTACCGACCGCTCGATCATTTGCTGAACATACGGAAATTAGCCGACCGCATATGCATTTGCCGAATCGCTCTCTCTGCTGCTCGCAGGCCCACCTGTCGTATCCCTGACCAAATTCTGGTGTTAACACAGTGTAACCCCTATATCTAACAGGTGAACTCAAATTAGTCCTTTCTCTGGCTGCGTTGACTGTATGAAATTGATACTTAACGACCGTCAACAAACTCCCCCAAGCTTACCTTTTGCTCGTCCCTGAGCAAAGATAGACTCAGTGATGGATCAGGAGTTGCTGCAATGCTTTCACTCCTCATAAGTACACATGCGTTCAAACAAGAACTCTCCTCCGGATTAGAGTGATACTTAACGACCGTCAACATGGCCGAAGGCCGCCCAAATCCACGCGCTAGGAGGCCGGGCCGCCTCGGGGACGGCCGCCCGGACCAGACCGCCGCCAGAGCACGTCGGGGGCGTGGATCCATGCGCCGGTGGCAGGCTCCTGCCCGGATCCACTGTGCCAAGAGAGGCCGAACGGCCCGCGCGCGCAGGGAGGCCGCCGACCCGCCGGGGAACTGACCCGCCATGGACGGCCGCCCAAGCACGCCGGGGGCAGATCCGGCCGGCCAACCACCCGATCCGACCCCCAGGGGGGCAGATCCGGCCGGCCAACCACCCCCAAGGCCGCTGCCTGCCACGAGCCACCCCGGCCATGCCGCTGAGCCCGAGCACGCCGACCGGGGAAGGGGCAGGTGGGGGACGGGAAAACGCCAGATCCGGCCCAGAGTGGCGCGGATCCGGCCGGCCAGCCTCCCCAGAGCTCGCTGGAGTCACCATTGGGAGAAGACCGAGGTGGGAGGAATGATGGAGGTTACAGGATGGGGAGCGACGGGAGGTGCGGCGGGGCCCCTTATTGAGGGCGCCACCGCCGCGAGCTGCAGGGCGGCGACGGCGGCCGGAGGGTGCTGGGCGGAGGGGCTGCTAGGCGCTGCGGGGCGGCGTCCCCCGAGTCGCCCGGAGCGGGGGCGCTCGGGGGAAGGAGAGGTGTGCGACTGAAGATGAGCAGCTCACATGTCAGGTACTTAATAACATACAAGTACTCTCTCCTGTACCGTATCGGGGAACATCGAACTATTTTCAGTAAAGTAACCGCTTCATCGCCACCCCTTTGCCTCTTTAGCGTGCTCATGTCGCCGGCGATCGCCAGACGGTCAAGGGCCGTGACAAGTGGTATCGGAGGCGTCGTATCCTCAGCGCGGATGACGAGTGCTCGCCGCTCTTCACCATCGATAGTTACCCGCTCCACTCCGACAGCGCGCGGCGGCAGATCCAGTGGTCCGACGCGCATCACCACCACCACCTCACCACCAGCCCACCACTACCTCGTCGTAACCATCTCCGGGCCCGGCGGAGAGACAATCGACGCATCGGCAGCACCAAGTCTCGACTCCAATACCTACGGTTCACCTATTCAACTGGGGGACTACACCGACAAAACAGGGTTTGGCGGCGAGAACCACAGTGGGCATCGTCAATCTTGTTCCTTTGCTCTTCATCTAGCGCGATTGGACTAGGGGCGAGGGTTGCGGGACCATGTTCCTGTGTAAAATCTCTAAGCTTCCGTGTTCAATTCGTTGTGGAGGCATTTGGCGGAGGAGTGTCCATGAATTCCGGTTGCAGAGCACCTGTCTCTGTGTAATATCCCTTTTTCATGCCTCACTCCTGGGCGGCGGCAACTGTAACAAGCACGGCATAGGGGAGGAGTAATCCAAGCCTGTTGCTTGTTGCACTTCAAGGCTCGGTTTTCACCACAAGACAACACGGCTCAACCCAAGAATCAACGGAAGCCCTCTGCTCAGACCACAATCCTATTGGACAAGATGTCCAAGACATCAGAGGAGGAGAGCAAGTGGGATAAAGTCGTGGAGAACTTCGATCTGCTGCTTACAGAGATGAACAACATAGGTGTGATCCAACAGCAACTCAAGACTCAGCTTGATATCCATGGAGCCGTGTTGGGGGGAACAACCTCCGCTAGGACCCCCCTACTTAGCTCCGCGGCCATAGCAAGGGCCAAGATGCGCAAAAGTGCCAAGCAACTCTGGAAAACCTCCGCCACTGCGTGCCCACCTACGGCGAAGGTCGTCAAGCCCGTTTCTGCGATTCAGCAAAGGTACGTCACACCTTCGCGTTCGTGCACTTCAAATCTCTTATCGCGCAGGTATACGAGGGTTCGGTAGAGTCTCTCAAGACCTTCGCGATGATTTGGGCTTCCGAAGACCTTCGGAGCAGTTGTTTAGCCCGTCCAGCACCTGAGGCGGCGGAAGACCTCCGGATGAACGCTCACAAGGTCGACACGGGGCGATACCGAGGACCCGACGCGTGGCGGCAGCGGAGGGCGACGCGTGGAGTCCTTGAGGGCGTGACACGTGGCGCTTCAGGATAGGGTTAGGAAAAGATGCTTTTAGTTTTACAATGTACAAAAGTGCCCTTGTTGAGGCCCATTTGTAAGTGTGACTAGAGCTGAAACCCTAGTGTAAAAAGCCACATGACCCTTAGTATGGCCTATAAATACCAAGGGCATGACATGTGTAAAGAGAGAGGACCTTAGACATTTTTGGTCCCAATCAATGCAAAATACCAAGGAGGATCCCATTGACTCTTGACCCATCACTACTTGTTTGGACCCCACACTCTATCTGGGAAACCTTCGCCCTCCTCCTCCGGACCCCGGCGAAGGTAGGGGGGCAAGTGTTTATACCAACAGTTGGCGCCGTCCGTGGGGTTCGAACAAAGAAACAAGCCATGGCTCCAAACCTCAGCGAGCTTTCCTCAGCACAGGGAGCCAACGCAGACCCAACCCTCGCTGGCGGAGGTATCGTTCCACCAAATCCCCTCTCCGAGCAACCTCCGCTTGAGCAATCTGCAAACTTGGCAGTTGACGCCAACCCAGACCAAGTCGCATCCGGAAGTCGGCAGCAAACTTCTGTGGTCCGAGACATCATCGTCCAGCCACGCCCTCACACCTCCGGGGATGGTGTTGCCAACGGATCAACGACCGACAGTGAAGCCTTAGAGGAAGAAAAGTTGGCCAGGCATCTCGAACAGCTCCAGGAGAGCATCCTCGCTGGCAAAAGGCACCTAGAGCAAATCAACAAAGAGTCAAGAGCGGCAACTATCCGGCGCAAGACGGAGAAGCGGGCGAGCCGCCGCATCGAGCAAAGCATCGAGCAGTGAGTGCGGAGCAGAGGTGAGGAACTACTGAGACCCGGCCCTCCCTGTGTTCCTCCTAGTCGCACAACCTCCGCTGGAGCAACAGCAAGACCCCCACCCACCACGCCTACACCCTTTACCCGGCAGCCGCTGGTGAAGGTGCTCCAGAGCCAAGAGCCGCGCCGCGGGTCCTACATTATGACTCCAAGTCCCCCTTGTCATATGACCTTCAGACCATCGAGTGGCCCCAGGGCTTCGCCATGCAGCATCTACCACGGTATGATGGCACCTACGAGCCACGCCAGTATCTAATGTCTTATGAAGCTGCTGTTTCAGCTACCGGAGGTGACGAGGACATCATGGCCAAATCCTTCGTGATCGTGGCCAGGGACATCGCTCAGACTTGGTACAGCAACCTCCGACCAGGATCCATCCGATGCTGGGATGACCTTCGCGAGAGAATCTGTACAAACTTCAAAGGTGTCAGCCGATCTGTGGCCAAGGCTGCTGCCCTCCTCAATTGCAAGCAAAGAGTTGATGAACCGTTACAAGATTGGGGGAAAAGATTTGTCAACACCAAAAATCGCACCCCCGGTGTCACGGATGAAGTTATGATATTGGCGGTAACGAGTTGCATCCAGCCAGGACCATGTTCGTCGAAGCTATCAAGAAGAGAACCGAGAACCATCGCTGAGTTGTCTGACATCATGGAAAAGCAAATCAGAGCAGATAACAATGAACGCATCAAGTCTCAGTCCTCCCAACCTCCGCAACGATAGCAAAGAGAGCGTAATGCGAACCCTCGCAGCGATTACCCTCGCATTGACATGGGAAATGTTAACGCCATTGATGGCAGTAACGATCAGCAAGCTCGGCAGAACCCTCACCAGCCCAGGCAACCTCCGCCACAAGTCGACAGAAGATTGGCCAACTCAGACCAACAGAGGCAACAACCTTCGCAGCCTCATTATTGCCATTTCTGTGGGAAGGGCAGTGACCATTACACCAAGCAGTGTGTCTGGTACATCAAAGGGCTTGAATGCAGGGATGATCAGGTTCCACCAGCTCCGCAGGTGGGAACAGTCAATCACACACGCAGAGCAGCACCGAACCCCCGCAACCGTAACCAGGGGTACAATCATAACCACCGGGCTCAGCAACATCCATTTCAACAACCAGTGTACTACCATCAGCCAGGCTTCGCCTAGGGCCAGTACGTTCATAATCAACAGCAGTAATACTACCACCGTCAAGCACAACAGCAATACCAGCAACCCCAACCAATCGCTCAGCAGGCTCAAGTTCAAGCTTTACCTCCGCCACCACCTCTACCAGCACTACCTCCGCCACAACCAGTCAAGGTCGAGGGTGAAGCGCAAGGGGCACAGATCGCAGTCAACAATCCCACAGCCACCTACGGGGTCATCATGGCAATATCCGGAGGTTCAGGTGAGGACCATGGCAACAAAAGGCAACGCAGAGAACACTTTCGCCGGGTCAATCACGTAGCCAGCGAGGGACCACACAGAAACAACCATTGGTCCCATATTCCCTTGACCTTCGATAACTCCGACCTCAAGCTCAAGCAGTATCCACACACTGATGCTATGGTCATAGAAACAAACATCGCAGGCTGGACAGTGACAAAAATCCTCGTGGACAACGGTAGCTCCGCCGACATCCTTTTTGCGTCTACCTTCAACGGCATGAAACTCGACAGAAACTCGCTACAGTCCGCAGGTCATCCGCTATTTGGGTTCGGAGGTCAGCAAATTAGAGCGATCGGAAAGGTCACGTTACCAGTGCCCTTCGGCAACAAATCCGTCGCTCGCACGGAACACATTACCTTCGATGTGGTTGACATCCCATATAACTACAACGCTATCTTCGGAAGAGGTACTATCAACCAGTTCAATGTCGCAATCCATCCTGGTTACCTTTGCATGAAAATGCCAGCGCCCGGAGGTATCGTTGCTGTCTACGGGGACCAAAACACGGCCAGAATAGCGGAGCAAGCAGCCACTCCGGGGCAGAAAAACGTCCATTACCTCCAAGAAAAGGAGCAGAGACAGCAGCAAGAAGAAGAACGAAAAGAACAACGAGAAGCAGAGCCGAAGGTAGATGCAGCTTGGTTACCTTCGTGCGCCCAGCCGGAGGAAGAGACAAAGAAGATTCAGCTGTTCCCGGACGATCCTGAAAAGAAAATCATCATATCAGCTCTACTGGACACTGAGTATGAAGCCCAGCTTGTCCAGTTCCTCCGCGACAACAGTGATGCCTTCGCATGGTCAGCCTCGGACCTCGTTGGTGTAGATAGAAAACTCATCGAGCACTGCTTGAATGTCAGCACAGATCACCCTCCAATAAAGCAAAAGCTTCGCAAGATGTCGGAAGAAAGGAAACAGGCCGCCAAAGCGGAGGTTGACCGGCTACTAAAAGCGGAGGTCATTCGTAGGGTCAAGTACCCAACGTGGCTTTCTAATGTGGTGCTGGTGCAAAAGAAAAATCTCAAGTGGCGTATGTGTGTCGATTTCACAAGTCTCAACAAGGCATGCCCGAAGGACTGCTTCCCATTATGCAGGATAAGTACCCTCGTGGATGCAGCAGCGGGCTGTGAACTCTTATATCTGCTCGATTGCTTCTCTGGCTACCATCAAATCTGGATGAACAAAGATGACGAAGAAAAGACTAGCTTCATTACCCCCGACGGTACTTTCGCCGGAAGAATGGCCGAGGGGCTTCGCAACGCGGGTCCAACCTTCGCACGCATGACAGCGGAGGTCTTCAAAGATGACCCCACAGTCTCGGCTTATGTCGACGACATCGTGATCCAAAGCAAACTCAGAGCCAACCACATAGCCGACCTGGCGAGAACCTTCGACAAGCTCAGAAAGGCGAAGCTCAAACTCAACCCAGAAAAATGCATCTTTGGAGTCAGCAAAGGGAAGTTTCTGGGCTGTCTTGTCTCAGCTAGAGGAATTGAAGCCAATCCAACAAAAATAGACGCAATCGTATCCATGTCACCTCCGGCATCAAGGAAATCTACTCAGCGCCTAACCGGCCGATTGGCATCGCTCAGCAGGTTCATCTCGTGGTCCGTAGAGCGAGGGTTGCCATTCTTCGAGGTCCTCAAGACCTGCGAACCTTTCAAGTGGGTCCGGCCCAACAAGCCGCCTTCGACAGTCTCAAACAATACCTGCTCAAGTTAACAACCCTCGCAAGTCCAGAACCTTCAGAACCACTGCTGCTATATGTCGCCGCATCGCCCCATGCGGTCAGTGCCGTTCTGGTCAAAGAGACCCTCGAAGAGCACCAAAGGCGGCAAATCCCTGTCTACTATGTATCGGAGGTCCTCGAGGGCCCCAAGAAGCACTACTTGGAGCTCGAGAAGGTCGCGTATGCGGTGGTCATGGCTGAAAAAAAGCTCAAGCAGTACTTTCAGTCTCATCCTATCACAATACCTTCGCAGTTCCCTCTGGACAATATCTTCAAAAACCCGGAGGCTGTGGGCAGAATTGCCAAGTGGACTTCGCAACTCAGCGATTATACACTAACCTTCGTTGGAAGACACACGATCAAATCACAAGCTTTAGCAGATTTTATTGCAGACTGGACCCCAAATCCTCACAACAAGGCAAAAGATATAGAACCTCCGTGGACAGTGCACGTGGATGGAGCATGGGGAGCCCAAGGGGCCGGAATTGCAGCAATCCTAACGTCACCTTCGGGAGTTCAGCTCAGATACGCCGCAAGCCTCGAGTTTCAATGCACCAACAACTCCGCCGAGTATGAGGCCGTCCTTCTGGCTCTCGCGAAGCTTCGCGCTCTCTCGGTGCGCCGAGCGGTCATGCGGACTGACTCTCAGGTGATCACCGGCCACATTGAGAAAACTTTCAAGGCAAAAGACCCGGAGCTACAGAAATACCTTCACACTGTTCGCAAAGCAGAAGCTTTCTTCTTGGGCATCACTACAAAGTCTATCCCTCGCAGTGAGAACAGGGAGGCAGATGAAATAGCGAAGGCCGCAGCTCAAGCAACACAATTACCTCCGGACGTCTTCTATGAGACCCTCGCAGCACCCGCGATCGCCTGCAACGCACCACATGTAAGGACGGCCAATATCATATCCAACGAAGATTGGAGGGCTCCTATCATAGCTTACATCAAAGGATTCTATGAACCCGAATCGAAGGAAGAAGAAAAGAGAATGATTCAGGGAGAGCGAGGGTACAAGATCGAAGGCCAGAACCTATACAAAGCTTCGGTCACTGCCCCTTGGTCATTTGTGGTTCACATAATGGCCCGCGGGCCTTAGTCGGAAAAGCATTCAGGCAAGGGTTCTACTGGCCCACCGCCTTATCCGATGCTTCCTTGTTGGTGCGCCATTGCGAAGGTTGTCAGCGGGCCGCCAACCATTCAAACAGACCCGGAGCTCCAACCACTCTGATCTGCCCAACATGGCCAATGCAACGCTGGGCCATGGATTTGGTCGGGCCCCTGCCGACCGCTCCTGGGAAGCTCCGCTACGCGGTGGTAGCGGTGGAGTACTTTACCAAATGGATCGAAGCTCGAGCGCTTGCCACCATCACCTCCGTTACAGTGCAAAAGTTCTTCAGGCAGCAAATCGTCTGTTGCTTTGGCGTTCCAAGGGATCTCACAGCTGATAATGGAACTCAGTTTGACAGCTTCACCTTCAAAGAATTCTGTTTCCAAATTGGCATCAAAATCCACTTCGCTTCAGTCAGACATCCGCAGTCTAGTGGGCTAGTTGAAAGAGCCAACGCTATCATCCTGCAAGGAATCAAAAAGAACCTCACAGACAAGCCACTAGTCAAATGGGCAGAGGAACTCACCACTGTAGTATGGTCTCACAATACCTCCGATGGCAGAGGCATCACCCCATTCAAGCTGCTCTATGGTGAGGAAGCTGTGCTCCCAGAAGAGCTCCGCCATGGGTCACCAAGAACTACCTCCGATGACCTCACTCAAGATGAAGCACTCGACAAGGACCTACTCGAAGAAGTAAGGTGCAAAGCGGTCAACAACCTCCGCAGCTACCAGGCTGAAACCCAGAAGTGGAGAGACAAGAAGGTTTCGCCACGTGAGCTCCGCCAAGGAGATATGGTTTTGATCAGGAAACAGAACGCGAAGATGGCGGGCAAGCTCCAAGACAAGTGGCTCGGTCCCTACGTCATCAAAAGCTCCGCAAGACCAGGATCGTTCCACCTCCAAGATGCCAAAGGTCGTGAATTACCGCATACATGGAACATCGACGACCTCCGCAAATACTACCCTTAGTGGTTCATCAAAAATTATGTAATCTCTACCTCCGCATTGTTTTTCTTTCCTTTGCATACACAGACTATCCTTGCACTCTTTTTCCTTATGTCAGGGCATAAGGTTTTTTAATGAGGCAGGAAAACTATGTAATGTAATAAAGTTTTGATTCCCTGAGATTTGCATGACAACCTTCGCCGAAACGGGCTCAGCTGTGCCTCGCCCTCATCGGCAGCCACTTTAAGTGCAGGGATTGCCTCGGGCCGACAATCGACCCCGGTCGAAGGTCACCTCGACGCAAGCCCATCCGCAGACCCCCGCCAGTTGGGCCAGGGGCTGCGAAGAAAGCAAACTCCACCTCGAACCCCACAGAGGGCGAGGAGCGGAGGTACAAAAATCTGCAGACCCCCACCACTCGGGCCAGGGGCTGCGATAAAAACAAACTCCACCTCGACCCCCACAGAGGGCGAGGAGCGGAGGTACAAAAATCTGCAGACCCCCGCCACTCGGGCTAGGGGCTGCGATAAAAACAAACTCCACCTCGACCCTCGCAGAAGGCGAGAAGCGGAGGTATAAGCACCAGCAGACCCTCGCTCCTCAAACCAAGAACCGCGTCAGGGCAACCTTTGTTTCAATAGTCAAACCACCCAAGGTAACCTTTTTCCAGAACCAATAACCAGCTAAAATCTGTAACACAAAGCCTATCCCAAGTGCAGTCAATCCCACATGGTTCCAAAATCACCCCAGCCAACTTAGTGCCTCACTCATTTATCCACACCCTTCTAGCCAGCGCACTTGCTTATATAGTCCTCACCTACTGAACCCTCGCCGTACAAGTCAAACCGAGTATTAAAAGCCCTGTACTTTTCACCAACCACCGCAACGACCATAGTACCTTGCAAATCCCAGCATTCAAACCTAATCTCGAACCATCACGTCAGCCCCAACATCAGTACCACCAAAACCAGCTTATTTAAGCAAGACCCAGCACCCAATCCCAAGCATTTCCAGATCATG
This sequence comes from Themeda triandra, assembly GCA_018135685.1. Lineage (NCBI taxonomy): Eukaryota > Viridiplantae > Streptophyta > Magnoliopsida > Poales > Poaceae > Themeda > Themeda triandra. The sequence goes on from JAENPR010002043.1 coordinate 42,350, forward strand.
TCCGGCCATTAACCCATTTCCATAGGAATGAGAGGTATCAGGAAGGAGCGCCTAAGCCAGTCACCCAGCCGAAGGTCTTGATTCCGCAGCATAGCTACTTTAGCACAGTTCCAGCTAGCCTTCAGCCAACACCATCGCAACCCCCGCAACTACAATCTTCGAAGGTCAGGGGCATGAAGCACAATACCCTTACCAGCCATCACTTGCAGACACCCTCCCACAACCACCTCCGCAACAAAACCCAGCAGCTTTATATAGTCACACGCAAGGCCACAACTTGACATCAGTTGCAGCTTAAACCACCGCTGGGAACCCAAGAAGAGCTGTGCCCGAGCAAAAATCTGAACATGCGAAAGCAAGCAAACTAGCGCGTGATTCCGAAGTCAACCTTCGGCCTGATGCTGCGAAGCTGTCTACCTCCGCAGCTCCGCAACCAAGGTTCATCATCAGCTAGTACCTCCGATGTGAAGGACACGCTTTAGTTCATAGCACTGCTATTCCAAAGGCCAAACTGGCGCCATGTAAACACATGTAGGCTAAGCTTCGCTTACAGTTCGTGCAAAAGATCCTGTATCAACTGAATATAAGTTGCTGCGGTTTTCTACCTCCGGAAACAAACGCGAGCCTCGCTTTTGAAAAGTTGGGCGTCGCTGCGCTTTTCTACCTCCGGAAACAAACGCGAGCCTCGCTTTTGAAAAGTTGGGCGTCGCTGCGCTTTTCTACCTCCGAAAACAAACGCGAGCCTCGCTTTTGAAAAGTTGGGCGTCGCTGCGCTTTGCTACCTCCGAAAACAAACGCAAGCCTCGCTTTTGAAAAGTTGGGCGTCGTTGTGCTTTTCTACCTCCGAAAACAAACGCGAGCCTTGCTTTTGAAAAGTTGGGCGTCGCTGCGCTTTCCTACCTCCGAAAACAAACGCGAGCCTCGCTTTTGAAAAGTTGGGCGTCGCTGCACTTTTCTACCTCCGAAAACAAATGCGAGCCTCGCTTTTGAAAAGTTGGGCGTCGCTGCGCTTTTCTACCTACGCAAACAAACACGAGACTCGTTCCCAAAAAACTCGTTTCTCCTTCGAACACAACTTGCATTAACAACAAGAAATTAAAACATTCTTTTACAAGTCATCTCCTCCGGCGACCGCGGGAGTCAACATAATAATGCAACACTCGGCCACGCTTTCACGGGATCGTGGCCGAGTCACCTCGCAGACCATCGATTGCACGACACTCTCCAACATGTCATCGACAAGAACCTCCGCAACCATACCCACAAACTCGTCCACATCCGTAATAATTATTTCACGACCGGCAACACACTCGTCCTCCTCGTCGTCTCTAATAACTATCACCTCCGCGTGGGCCTCATCATCGCTATCATCAATCAAAATAGGGGCACTCCAAGAGCCCCGCCAGCTCTTTACCACAAGTGGTAAGTCACCTTCGAGCACTCTTGAACAAAAACAGTGGTGCAGGTCTTTTGTTTCTATCTCCACCGGTTCTTCCTTCGGAATAAGCAAGCCGCTGCTGCTCCCGGGATCCCCGGATCGTCTACCATGACCAGCGGTCCGAAGGAGGTATCGCGATTGCTGAGTCGACCGATCATACTTCGCTACCTTCCACCACCAAATCCTATCAAACTTAGCCTGGGGATTCTTGCCCCTCAGATTAATCCAACTGGCTCCCGTCATGAAAAAATCCTGACGATTCAGCATCAGCGGAGCCACGTTAAAAACGGCAGGCCCAAAATCCAGAGGAACCTGCGCAGCGAAGGCACACAATCAGTGCTCACCAAACCTCCGCCCTAACACATGGAACTAAACCCTCGCATAAAAAACAGCGGAAACGCCAAGGCAGAATGCCAAACCACCGGTCGAATTTCAGAAGGCAAAAGCCCGAAGGTAGCATCAAACGACCAAACCGAGAAGCCTTATGGCTCAGTGTATCTTACAGTCATCTAGAACACTCACAGTGCAAATTGTTCAAGCAAAATATCTCTCTAAGTCTCACCAAAAGAAGATAGGGCCAACCAACTTTACTCTAAGCCTGATCACCGGGGGTAACACCAACCTGTCCTTCTGCGGAGCCCTCCGGAGGCGGGTTGATCGCGGGGGTAGTTTCAGCCTCCTACGTGCCTGTGTTCACGGGTCCTGGCGCCGAACCTCCGTCGGCGGTCGTCCCGGTGGTCGTCGTGGCGTTGCCTTCCTCCGGAGGTGGTAAATCTGCGTCCCCTCATTCGGCACGTCAATACGCAAAGGCCGAGAAAAGTCTCCTTAGAAATCAATGCAACACAATACCGAGAACAATTATTCATTGACAAAATAGCCGTGCGACTCTTACCCCCGCAGCAACCTCGGCGACGATCTCGTACGCCAGTTTGGTACCTCCGCGGACAGCGAATTTGTCGAAGGCCGCGTGGCCCACAGCGGCAACCAAAGAATCCTTCCTTGATTCACGGACCTCCGCGACAGTGGGCCAGCAGAAGTCAGCGCCGATGATCTTGCGGGCATGCTTGCTCCCCGTGTCCCTAAGGGCGCATGCAGTGGCCGTACCTCCGCAGAAAATCCCCGCCTCGGTCAGCTGGTCGAAGAAGGGAGTCAGATAATTCAGCTCCATTGTCAGCCACTCCACAAAACCTTCGACGCTTGGCTCGGCAGGCAGATCATTGGTGGGAGCTCCGCCGGTGTGCGCCAGTTGCGCATCAAAGGTTTGCTTGACATGCGCCATGCGAGTCACAAGGGCACGCATCAAGTCCGCCTCCCTCTCCTCCACATCATTAGCCCATTTCTCGAAGGTCTCCTTGCGACCCTCAGCATCCTCCGCCCGCTTCCTCATGTCCTCAAAGTCTCGGTTGGCTTTCCGCAGCTCCTCCCTCAGATCCAGGTTCCGTGATACAGCATCATCACAATCTTCACGCGCCTTCTTGGAACTCGCGCGAAGCTCCTTCATCTCAGAATCGCGAGAAGCTTGCTCCGCAAGAAGCTCCTGAACCCGCCGATCGAGTTGGCGGTTCGCCTTCTCCAGCTCCGCAATCCTTGCCTGGGCCTCCGCTTCCCCCTTTGCAAAACGCTACCGTGAGCCCCGTGCAAGCAGAATCGCCTCGATCATCTTCGCCTCAATGTCAACCAAGTTGTTCTCCACCTTCTGCCCCACCAGCAGCAACTCCGCTTCAGGCATACTGACACGCCCGAAAGCGGGGACCAAGAACCTCCGCTCCTCTTCGTTGCAAATCAACTGGCAGCCGCGAAGGTACGCGCTGGTGTAAAGGTGCACCTTGGGATCCGTCACCCCCGCCGACTGGGCGAAATAAGGCAATGAGCTCGGCTCAGCGCTGCCCAAGGCATTCTTCCCAGGCTCCGTACGGGGCGGAGGTACCGCTTCCTCCCCATCGACCCAGACATGGATCCCTTCATACTCCAGCGGCTCATTGCGGGCGCCAGACGAAGCTCCAGCATCCGTCATCGCCACATCCTGGCCATCTCCTCCTTGTTGCTCCTCCGCAACCGCCTCAGCAGCAGGTTCCTGCTGCACCTCCGTAAGGGCCTGCTGCTCTAAGACGTGGGGCGAAGTGATGTCCACTTCCTCCTCTGCCTTGTCGCCCAAACGACCCGAAGGAGACGAGCTACCAGAGGACTTGTTCTCGCTGCTGCTGGAGGAGCTGACAGTCAAAATCGGAGGTGGTTTCGGCACCGCCAGTGAAGCCAAAGAAGACACGCGGCCTCTACCAAGCCCTTGTCCTCGCCCACCTCTAGGCGCCAGCGGAGGTCGTTGGGCAACAGGAAGAATGTTCAGCGCTTCCTCCGTAGATTGGACAGAAACGTCGGCCATGGCAGAGCGAGTGACCCTCGTCGACCCACCACCGCGGCCGCCGGCCGACGTCTTCCGGATTTTCCCTCCCCCGCGACCACCTCCGTCGGCGGTGGCAGGGACATCATCGCTGGCTGAAACCTCGGAGGTCTCCGAAGCTGCCTCAGTCATCGATCGCTTCCTAACCCTCTTTTGCTTCTCCTTCGCTGGGCCAGCAGCTTCGGTGTCGGCCCAGTATTCAATCCCCAACATGTCATAAACCCGATTCACACAGGTAACACCCTCCATCTCCTCCTTCATCTTTCTCTGCTCTGCATCGTCCACCTTGCCGACGAGCTCCAAAACCTCCGCCTCCACCGCCGCACGGATCTTCTTGACAGCCTCCGCCTCGCTAGCGGATGAAGAAAACTCCTCCGCCCAAGCAGCGCGGAGGTTGGGCAGGTTCAGATCCTTCAAAAACTCGTACCCCATAGCCGCGTAAGATGACGGCCCATCATTCGCCAAGCCCTTCCAATCATGATCGGCCTTCAGAGGCACGACTTTTGCGCAGTGATACTCAGCGAAGAGATCTCGCTGCGCCATACACCGAGAGAGGTCGCGCATGGCGTCCTCACAAATCCGCGATCCAAGGTCGGAAGCGGTGGTCACCTTCAAAGCATCCTTGTCCGGGAGCGGGCGAAGGTCGCCCGCCAAATCACGTCCCTCTGTGTCATCCAAACGGTAATAGAACCACTTGTTCAGCCAGCCTTCCCACTTGTTCTTTTGAGCTTGCACTGGCACCTTCGCGTTGTTCCGGCGACGGAACGTGAGAACCCCAAACTGACTCTCCTCCGTCACCGATTTGTCGCCGAAAGTCACAGTCTTCGTCTTCCTCTACACATGCATGCTATGCACCTTCGCGAAACCCTCCACAGTCGGTTCCACCCCCTGCGAGTGGCACCGCCACACAAACGCGCAAAACTTCGGAAAGTTGTTGGGCGTGAGGTGATAGAACTGGACACTGAACTTCCGCAGAGCGCCCAACTCCAGCGGGTGAGGCGGAAACCGGAGCCCTGCTTCAAAGAAAGCTTCGAACACCACCACCTGGTTGTTGTCAGGGAGCGGCGTCAGCACACCACCAGCAGCCGTCGCTCGGTCCCTCTCCAGCCAACCTCTAGCAGCGAACCTCGCGAGATCCCCCTCCGTCACAGAGCTAGCTCCGATCTCGTAAACAGGGAGGGTGCTAACAGTGCCCATTGCGTCAGTCCCCTTCGCCTCAGACCCCTTCGCCATCAATCGCCAACCTCCGCCTCTCTTTGATCACCTCCGCCTCTCTCTGATCACCTCCGCTCTCACTGACAACCTCCGACAGCCTGTTGCCTCTCACCCTCGCACGAGTCGATAACCTCCGCGTATGAATGAGCGAAAGCAAGCGGAAAGTGGAAGCAAAGGCGCGGGACCAGGTAAAAAAGTGTCTCTTTCACCCACCCCGGCTATTTATAAGCCGGGGGGCTTCACTGCGGTAAAGGCCGGCACAAATCTCGAGGACGCGGCGATCGAACGGTGGAGGAAGTGCCACGCAATCCCTAACTGTCCCATCCCCGCCACAGTGGCGAAGCCCACTTCAGCCCATTAATCAACTAAAATAACAAAGCGCAAGTGGGACCAGCTAAAACTGGCCGTGAGCAACTGTTGGGCGTCGCTGCGGAGGTGGGCCTCAGGCGACACGCCACCGGACCATCCCCCCTTTTTTTTCTTAAGGGCGTTGCTCCAACCCCGCCAGCCGGGCCGAACCATCGTGGGGCTACTGTTGGGGGGAACAACCTCCGCTAGGACCCCCTACTTAGCTCCGCGGCCATAGCAAGGGCCAAGACACGCAAAAGTGCCAAGCAACTCTGGAAAACCTCCGCCGCTGCGTGCCCACCTACGGCGAAGGTCGTCAAGCCCGTTTCTGCGATTCGGCGAAGGTACGTCACACCTTCGTGTTCGTGCGCTTCAAATCTCTTATCGCGCAGGTATACGAGGGTTCGGTAGAGTTTCTCAAGACCTTCGCGATGAGTTGGGCTTCCGAAGACCTTCGGAGCAGTTGTTCAGCCCGTCCAGCACCTGAGGTGGCGGAAGACCTCCGGATGAACGCTCACAAGGTCGACACGGGGCGATACCGAGGACCCGACGCGTGGCGGCAGCGGAGGGCAACGCGTGGAGTCCTTGAGGGCGTGACACGTGGCGCTTCAGGATAGGGTTAGGAAAAGATGCTTTTAGTTTTACAATGTACAAAAGTGCCCTTGTTGAGGCCCATTTGTAAGTGTGACTAGAGCTGAAACCCTAGTGTAAAAAGCCACATGACCCTTGGTATGGCCTATAAATACCAAGGGCATGGCATGTGTAAAGAGAGAGGACTTTAGACATTTTTGGTCCCAATCAATGCAAAATACCAAGGAGGATCCCATTGACTCTTGACCCATCACTACTTGTTTGGACCCCACACTCTGTCTGGGAAACCTTCGCCCTCCTCCTCCGGACCCCGGCGAAGGTAGGGGGCAAGTGTTTATACCAACAAGCCGCAATGGACCAGTACTCTGCTGAGCAACACATGATAGCTCAACAGGTAAAGGCCAATGGGGCAGCTGTAGCTCAATTGACCTTGAGACAGATGGACCAAGAGGCAAAATTTGATCAGCCCAAGTTTGATCAGGAGGAGGATGTAGAATCCCTACTTTCTGAGCAGACTGAACATTTTGAGAATGTCTTTGCTCATGGCGAGAACAAGGAAAGAGCTGAACCATCCAAAAGAAACAAATTCAAGCCCTATGACGAGCTCCACAATGAGAAGCTACATTCTGAAAAGAAGCACCAGTCCCCACACCAAGCTATGCCAAAAATGCAGTTTCCTATCTTTGAGGGAAGTGATCCCAAGATTTGGAAACATAACTGCAAAAGCTATTTTGATTTGTACAAGTTGCCTGAGGGAATGTGGGTTACAGCAGCTACAATGCATTTTAAGGAGAATGCAGCTAAATGGTGGCAAGCATTCAAGCAAAACCACCAGGTGGTAACTTGGGCACAACTGTGTCAAGCAGTACAAACTGAATTCGGTGCTGATGATCTCAGAAGGTCCATGAATTAATTGCTGGAGCTCAGGCAGCATGGGACAGTTGAAGATTACACAACTAATTTCAAGCCTTGCAGTTCAACACCATTATGCACCAACCTCAATATGATGATGCATTTTTCACTCCCAAATACATCAATGTACTCAGGAATGATACCAGGGCAATGGTGGAACCTCAAATGCCCCAAACTGTCACAGGAGCAGCAACAATTGCAATGGCATGTTGGAAAGAGCGAAAGCCAAGCCTTACAGACAACAGGTCACTTTTACACACAAGCTGACACGGCATGAAGATGAAGATAGCAGCAAAGGCGTATTTCTGTGTTGCTAGATAGTTTACGTTTTCATTCATATCAATGACATGTAGGCCCAAGAGGTCAGGCACTGTAGTAACATACAAGTACTCTCTCCTGTATTATATCAGGGAACATCGAACTATTCAGTAAAGTAAATCGAAACCAACGCAGAGGGGTTTGCCCTGCCTGCTTCATCACCACCCCTTTGCCTCTTTAGCATGCTCACGTCGCCGGCGATCACCGGACGGCCAAGGGTCGTGACATATGCTGCTCCGTTTGCACTTGGCAGTATGATTATCCTTTGCGGCAGGGAGCAGTGATATGTGAATTATGCATTTTCTGTTAAAATCATTCCTATATTGGGTCCTTTTCCATTGTGTGCATGAGAAGAATTTGGTTAAAACAGAAGGTAGGCCAGAGCCTGCATTGTATGGAAGTGAGGATATCCGTCCTCTTAGCATGGATCACTACGTGAGGAAGGTACTGTAGGGGCGGCTGCCCACCCTCTATAGGGGCGGTTGGGGCAGCCGCCCCTGTGCCACCGATCTTATAGTGCTAGGCTGTAAGGGCGGTTCGTGTTGAACCGCCCTTACAGTGCATTTTTTTAAAAAAAAATCCGAAAAAAGCCGAAAATAATAGCAAAAAAAATTTTTAAACCCAGGAAAGGCCCCCACCAGTCAACCAACCACCATGCCACTCCATACACCCCATATTTATTCAAGTATTTTTCGGACTTTGCATTACCCGGATTCGAACCCACGACCTCACCTCACGCGGTTCCGCCTTTACCACCGCACTACACCATCACATGTGTCTATATATAGTTTTGGTTCACATATTCACCAAACCGATAGTAATTTGCTTATTTAAGGCCCTAAACGATATCAAATCAAAAAGTCGTCAACTACAAACTTTCAGATCTTTTCGAGATTTACACTTTCTGTTTAGAAAGTTTTTTCATCCGAGGTCATTTATAAAATTTGAATTTCAAATTTGAGAAACTAAAACGTAGGTTTCGCATGACTAGATGAAGTCAAACAAAAAAAGTTTTCAACTACAAAGTTTCATAACTTTTTGAGATGTACAAACTTCATATAGAAAGTTTTTCCATCCGACATCGTTTATAAAATTTGAATTTTAAATTTGAGAAACTAAAACGTAGGTTTCGCATGACTAGATAAAGTCAAATAAAAAAGTTTTGAACTACAAAGTTTCATAACTTTTTGAGATGTACAAACTTCATGTAGAAAGTTTTTTCATCCGACATCGTTTATAAAATTTAAATTTTAAATTTGAGAAACTAAAATGTAGGTTTCGCATGACAAGATGAAGTCAAATCAAAAAGTTGTCAACTACAAAGTTTCATAACTTTTTGAGATGTACAAACTTCATGTAGAAAGTTTTTCCATCTGACATCGTTTACAAAATTTGAAATTTTTTAAACCTTTGTAAGGGCGGCTGGTGATTGAGCCGCCCTTATAGTGACTCTGACCAATGTAAGGGCGGCTCAATCACCAGCCGCCCTTACAGTGAAAGGGGAAGCGCTCCCTTAGTGCTTTTTTCACGTAGTGGATGACTTCAAATCTGCCCATGAGCAGGTGAGAACACCAAATTCGCCTCCATGTCATATCTCCTTCGGACTTTCTCTACAACCTACATTCTTGTTTCTAGTGCAACCTACTACAACCTACATTCTTGTTTTTAGAGCAGTATCCTAACCTCTTTTTACTCACTGCAGGTTTGTGCTAGTGTTTCATCTGATTCAGCAAACATGAACGAGCTTCTTCAATGGAACGACCTGTATGGTGAAGGAGGGTCAAGGAAGAAGAAAGCGCTGAGCTACTTCATGTAATGGCGAGAGCATAAAATCCGAAGGATCACAACCGTGCCATAAAATCAATACAGAAGGTGAAGGATCAGAGTTGTGCCATATAGTGTACAGCTCAGGGTGGACAACGAGCCAGCTCGGCTCGTTAGAGCTCGGCTCGTTAGAGCTCGGCTCGTTTACAATCGAGCTCGACTCGGCTCGTTTCGCTAACGAGCTAGAACATCAGCTCAGCTCGGCTCGGTATGTAGCTCGAGCAGCTCGTTTCAGCTCGCGAGCCAAATATCAAAAACACATTACAGGGAATTGGAATTAATTAACAGGCTAACAGCATGCCAACAAACACTAATTACATATAAATTTAACAACGAGAATATAACTCATCACTCGATCGATCCCAATTCATGAAAGACTCGAAGTTTAAACTTTAAAGGCAACCCACAAGGCATAATCATACTCGATACTCATACAGTTTAGACTTTAGACTTCAGACGTCAATACTAGAGTACTAGACACAAAATAAATGAGCTATGGCAAGCTGCTGGGAAGCTCCACATTCACACTAGTTGCTTTCCACCAAACTGCTGGGAAGCTCCACACTCTCAACGTCACCATCATCAGCATCTTCTCCCTGTAAAAAACATTAAAAGAATTATGATTACACATTTACATTACACAAATTTTGGAAAAACAAAGTTGAAAAACAGACTAGACATCACGTACCAGAATGACAGGAGGACTTTTAGAACCTCGAATCCAACTAGATGCACAAACTAGTGCTTGAACCGTCGCTGGCTTTAAAGAACTCCTGTAGTCATCAAGAACTCTACCTCCACAACTGAAAGTGGACTCGGATGATACGCTGCTAGCTGGGACAGCTAAGAACTTTTTGCCATACTAGACACAACTGGAAATCTTAGAGCATTCACCTTCCAGTAGTGAAGTAAGTTGAAATTCTTATCATTCAATGGATGGTTTGCTTCGTCTAGATAGATAAGTAACTCAGATTTTGAAGTTTCTGAAGCACTTGACTCTAGAAATGACTCAAATTCTCTTGAAACAAGACAAGCCATTGAGCTGGTTGTTTGCTTTGAAGATGAGGCTGATTGAGTGGTTGATGAGCTGCTACTGCCACCCATTTTCTGGCGTTGGTGCAACTCATGTAAGCCTGGACGAAAAACTCGAAACTCGCTAGCTCGCTCGACTCGCTCGTTAATGGCTCGGCTCGAGCTCGACTCGATTTATAACAAGCCAGCTCGATTTAAAACAAGCCAGCTCGATTTATAACGAGCCAGCTCGAGCCAGCTCGCGAGCTGCTCGTTAGCTCGTACGAGCCGTAGAATTTACAAGCCAAACTCCTAAAACTAGCTCGGCCCATATATCCCTGGTTCTGTCATTTGAATCGGCCCAGCCCAAACCTGAAACCCTAAGCATATATACCGTACACCACCGTCCACCGGCCGTCACAGCCTCCGCACGCCGCACCGCACACAGGGAGTCGAGAGGACTCCGCAGTCCGCACCGCCGCACACAGAGAGTCGAGCGGACTCCGCCCCGGCGCCCCGCACACCGCAGCGCAGACGGCCGTCCACCGGCCGTCAGCACAGGGAGTCGAGCGGACTTCCATCTCCGGTCGTTCCTCGCCGGTCCTCACCGGTCCTCGCCGTTCCTCGCCGGTCGTTCCTCGCCGTTCCTCGCCGGTCCTCGCCGGTCCATCCCATCACGTGATCTCGAGCAGGTCATGGAGGACGAGGAAGAGTCCCCAGCGATGCTTCCTCCGGTTCCGGTGGCACGTAGTCTTGAATCTAGGAGCAACAACAAGAAGATTTCGTCTTCGACAGGAGTTCGTGGTGGCCGTGGCCGAGGTCGAGGATCTGCGGCCGCGACCGCGAAGTCTACTGCTCCATCGGCCTCCATATCAACAGACACGGTATGTTTCTTTGGATCCGAGATTGAGACATGTTTGACTGTTGTCCGAGATTGAGACAGACACGGCCATTTGTTTAGTCTAAGTGCATAGTAGTTCGTCCATATATCAATATTCGTGAGCTAGCATCTACAGTATTTTCTTGTTAATGCTTTGATCTGTACGTAAGGCTGATTTGTACGTAATGCTTCAATCTGTGTAGCAGCTGGAGCCTTTGGCGGTAATTGAAGAGCATACAGAGAACTTTGACATGAATGCTGATATATCAATAAGTGTGCCGACAGATGATGATGTCGATGATGATGCAAGTCAGGTGGATGGTGGAGATGCTGACAGCGTTCCATCAAATCCTTCAAAGGCAACTAGAGGGAGGAAAGGAAAGAGGGCTGGTTTTCATGTATCCCCTACTAAGACCAAGGTAAAGAGAGCAAAGAGGGCTGGTTGTTGGAAGTATTTCAAGCATGTACAGGTTCAATCTGAGAAGGAGTTTGGTGTTATGGTGTCAAAGGCTAAGTGCAGATTCTGCGACAAGAATTATGCATACCAACCAGGGGGTGCAACTTCACAGCTTAACCGTCACCTGACTAAGTGCACACAGTTTCAGAACAAGCTTGCGAAGGCTAAACGAAAACTTGCTCAAGGTACTCTCAATTATGTTGCAGATGATGGCTTTCTTGTTGTTAATCCTACTGAATATGACCATGAGCACACTAGAAAATTGGTTGCAAAGATGATAATTGTCCATGAGTATTCTTTTAGGATGGTTGAGCATAAATGGTTTAATATCTTGATGAAATGGATGAATAGCAACTATGAAAGCATTGGTAGGAAGGCTATTAAAAATGAATGCATGAAAGTTTATGAATCTGAGAAAGAGCTTCTAAAGAAGAGTCTTAGAGAGGCTGAATCAATAAGTTTGACTACTGATTTGTGGACATCTAATCAGAATGTTCAGTACATGTGTTTGGTGGCACATTACATTGATAGTGATTGGAATTTGCAATGCCGTGTTCTTAACTTTATTGAGTTAGATCCTCCCCACACTGGTTTGGTGATAGCTCATGCTGTTTTTGAGTGCTTGGTGGAATGGAAAATAGAAGATAAGGTTATGTCAATCACCCTTGATAATGCTTCAAACAATGATGTTGCTACTGTAAATTTGTCAGCCAAGTTGCTTGCTAGGAAGAATGGTCAGTTTGACCCCAAATATTTTCATGTTCGTTGTCTGCTCACATAGTCAATTTGGTTGTTAATGATGGTCTAGAACCAATAGAGGGTCTCATAAGTGATCTAAGAAATACCGTGAAATATTTCAAGAGGTCTCCAAGTCGTCTGTACAAATTTGTAGAGGTTTGCAATGATTATGCTATCAAAGTTGGAAAATGTTTGTCTCTTGATGTTAAAACCAGATGGAATTCAACATATAAAATGCTTGACACTTGCATTGAGTACAGGCCTGCATTTGGTTATTATGCTCAAGTGGACCAGAACTATACATGGAAACCTACAGATTCTCAATGGAACATGTATGAGAAGATTAAGCCAATTCTAGGAGAGATGGCTGGAGCAACCACTGCATTTTCAGGTTCAGTTTACCCTACTAATAATGTCTTCTAACCTTATATTTTGAAAGTCAAGCTTGCATTGTTGAATGCAAAAAATTCTGAGGATATACATTTAAAGAACATGGGTGCTGCAATGTTAGAGAAATTTAATAAATATTGGGAAGAGAAGAACAATGTTATGGTTATTGCTACAATCCTTGACCCTAGGTTCAAAATGAGATATATTGAGTTCTATTTTAGAGAGCTTTATGGCCCCTCAAGGTGTCAACAAGAGGTTGCTGATATAAAAAATGAGTTAGAAGAGCTGTACAAGAAGCATGAGTTGCACCAACGCCAGAAAATGGGTGGCAGTAGCAGCTCATCAACCACTCAATCAGCCTCATCTTCAAAGCAAACAACCAGCTCAATGGCTTGTCTTGTTTCAAGAGAATTTGAGTCATTTCTAGAGTCAAGTGCTTCAGAAACTTCAAAATCTGAGTTACTTATCTATCTAGACGAAGCAAACCATCCATTGAATGATAAGAATTTCAACTTACTTCACTACTGGAAGGTGAATGCTCTAAGATTTCCAGTTGTGTCTAGTATGGCAAAAAAGTTCTTAGCTGTCCCAGCTAGCAGCGTATCATCCGAGTCCACTTTCAGTTGTGGAGGTAGAGTTCTTGATGACTACAGGAGTTCTTTAAAGCCAGCGACGGTTCAAGCACTAGTTTGTGCATCTAGTTGGATTCGAGGTTCTAAAAGTCCTCCTGTCATTCTGGTACGTGATGTCTAGTCTGTTTTTCAACTTTGTTTTTCCAAAATTTGTGTAATGTAAATGTGTAATCATAATTCTTTTAATGTTTTTTACAGGGAGAAGATGCTGATGATGGTGACGTTGAGAGTGTGGAGCTTCCCAGCAGTTTGGTGGAAAGCAACTAGTGTGAATGTGGAGCTTCCCAGCAGCTTGCCATAGCTCATTTATTTTGTGTCTAGTACTCTAGTATTGACGTCTGAAGTCTAAAGTCTAAACTGTATGAGTATCAGAGTATGATTATGCCTTGTGGGTTGCCTTTAAAGTTTAAACTTCGAGTCTTTCATGAATTGGGATCGATCGAGTGATGAGTTATATTCTCGTTGTTAAATTTATATGTAATTAGTGTTTGTTGGCATGCTGTTAGCCTGTTAATTAATTCCAATTCCCTGTAATGTGTTTTTGATATTTGGCTCGCGAGCTGAAACGAGCTGCTCGAGCTACATACCGAGCCGAGCTGAGCTGATGTTCTAGCTCGTTAGCGAAACGAGCCGAGTCGAGCTCGATTGTAAACGAGCCGAGCTCTAACGAGCCGAGCTGGCTCGTTGTCCACCCTGAAACTCATGCTTCTTGTACAGCTCTTCTAACTCATTTTTTATATCAGCAACCTCTTGTTGACACCTTGAGGGGCCATAAAGCTCTCTAAAATAGAACTCAATATATCTCATTTTGAACCTAGGGTCAAGGATTGTAGCAATAACCATAACATTGTTCTTCTCTTCCCAATATTTATTAAATTTCTCTAACATTGCAGCACCCATGTTCTTTAAATGTATATCCTCAGAATTTTTTGCATTCAACAATGCAAGCTTGACTTTCAAAATATAAGGGTAGAAGACATTAGCAGTAGGGTAAACTGAACCTGAAAATGCAGTGGTTGCTCCAGCCATCTCTCCTAGAATTGGCTTAATCTTCTCATACATGTTCCATTGAGAATCTGTAGGTTTCCATGTATAGTTCTGGTCCACTTGAGCATAATAACCAAATGCAGGCCTGTACTCAATGCAAGTGTCAAGCATTTTATATGTTGAATTCCATCTGGTTTTAACATCAAGAGACAAACATTTTCCAACTTTGATAGCATAATCATTGCAAACCTCTACAAATTTGCACAGACGACTTGGAGACCTCTTGAAATATTTCACGGTATTTCTTAGATCACTTATGAGACCCTCTATTGGTTCTAGACCATCATTAACAACCAAATTGACTATGTGAGCAGCACAACGAACATGAAAATATTTGGGGTCAAACTGACCATTCTTCCTAGCAAGCAACTTGGCTGACAAATTTACAGTAGCAACATCATTGTTTGAAGCATTATCAAGGGTGATTGACATAACCTTATCTTCTATTTTCCATTCCACCAAGCACTCAAAAACAGCATGAGCTATCACCAAACCAGTGTGGGGAGGATCTAACTCAATAAAGTTAAGAACACGGCATTGCAAATTCCAATCACTATCAATGTAATGTGCCACCAAACACATGTACTGAACATTCTGATTAGATGTCCACAAATCAGTAGTCAAACTTATTGATTCAGCCTCTCTAAGACTCTTCTTTAGAAGCTCTTTCTCAGATTCATAAACTTTCATGCATTCATTTTTAATAGCCTTCCTACCAATGCTTTCATAGTTGCTATTCATCCATTTCATCAAGATATTAAACCATTTATGCTCAACCATCCTAAAAGAATACTCATGGACAATTATCATCTTTGCAACCAATTTTCTAGTGTGCTCATGGTCATATTCAGTAGGATTAACAACAAGAAAGCCATCATCTGCAACATAATTGAGAGTACCTTGAGCAAGTTTTCGTTTAGCCTTCGCAAGCTTGTTCTGAAACTGTGTGCACTTAGTCAGGTGACGGTTAAGCTGTGAAGTTGCACCCCCTGGTTGGTATGCATAATTCTTGTCGCAGAATCTGCACTTAGCCTTTGACACCATAACACCAAACTCCTTCTCAGATTGAACCTGTACATGCTTGAAATACTTCCAACAACCAGCCCTCTTTGCTCTCTTTACCTTGGTCTTAGTAGGGGATACATGAAAACCAGCCCTCTTTCCTTTCCTCCCTCTAGTTGCCTTTGAAGGATTTGATGGAACGCTGTCAGCATCTCCACCATCCACCTGACTTGCATCATCATCGACATCATCATCTGTCGGCACACTTATTGATATATCAGCATTCATGTCAAAGTTCTCTGTATGCTCTTCAATTACCGCCAAAGGCTCCAGCTGCTACACAGATTGAAGCATTACGTACAAATCAGCCTTACGTACAGATCAAAGCATTAACAAGAAAATACTGTAGATGCTAGCTCACGAATATTGATATATGGACGAACTACTATGCACTTAGACTAAACAAATGGCCGTGTCTGTCTCAATCTCGGACAACAGTCAAACATGTCTCAATCTCGGATCCAAAGAAACATACCGTGTCTGTTGATATGGAGGCCGATGGAGCAGTAGACTCGCGGTCGCGGCCGCAGATCCTCGACCTCGGCCACGGCCACCACGAACTCCTGTCGAAGACGAAATCTTCTTGTTGTTGCTCCTAGATTCAAGACTACGTGCCACCGGAACCGGAGGAAGCATCGCTGGGGACTCTTCCTCGTCCTCCATGACCTGCTCGAGATCACGTGATGGGATGGACCGGCGAGGACCGGCGAGGAACGGCGAGGAACGACCGGCGAGGAACGGCGAGGACCGGTGAGGACCGGCGAGGAACGACCGGAGATGGAAGTCCGCTCGACTCCCTGTGCTGACGGCCGGTGGACGGCCGTCCGCGCTGCGGTGTGCGGGGCGCCGGGCGGAGTCCGCTCGACTCTCTGTGTGCGGCGGTGCGGACTGCGGAGTCCTCTCGACTCCCTGTGTGCGGTGCGGCGTGCGGAGGCTGTGACGGCCGGTGGACGGTGGTGTACGGTATATATGCTTAGGGTTTCACATTTGGGCTGGGCCGATTCAAATGACAGAAGACAGAACCAGGGATATATGGGCCGAGCTAGTTTTAGGAGTTTGGCTTGTAAATTCTCTGGCTCGTACGAGCTAACGAGCAGCTCGCGAGCTGGCTCGTTATAAATCGAGCTGGCTTGTTTTAAATCGAGCTGGCTTGTTATAAATCGAGTCGAGCTCGAGCCGAGCCATTAACGAGCGAGTCGAGCGAGCTAGCGAGTTTCGAGTTTTTCGTCCAGGCTTATGTACAGCCGCCATAGTTCACCCCCATGGCATGTGCTTCTGCCCGACTTGGCCAGCCCCTGTACATGCGAAATGAAGGGATATCTAATAAGAATTTCTTCATCTTGTTGTTGACAGTATGGTGCAGAATTTTTTTTCCATAGTTAACTGGCGATGATTTGGATCGGTGCCAACATAAGAATTATGGAAGGTGCCTTTCCTGCTGCCAAAATTTTTGTGTATTTGGGCCTCATGTTGGTCCAAATTCTTCGGTACGGCCCGTGTCGGGCGTATGACAGGAGGATTGGAGGGCGGAATACTTTCAAGTACCTTTTGTGAATGAAATACTTGTGGAATCTAAAAAAAATACTCAACCCAACAAAATATATCAATCGATGCTCCAATGAAACACAGAGCTGGTGGATTCCAAATAACCCTAAACTGCGCTATTTGATATAGCACCGATGAACAAAGAATTATTATTAATTATTCCAAAAGCTAGCTAGTCCAGTTATTCCATTGGATGCAGATCGAAATTATTCTATAAAAAATGGTTGAGCTGTGAGATGCCAAGAAACGCCATGATGGGTCCCTGGAGCATCTGCATGACGGCCCTCCACCCGGCCTGTGTGGGGTTGGTTGCGTCCCAGTAGAAGTAGTCCTCCGGCCGGTCGCACAGCGAGTACCGGCCGTCGGGGTCGCCGCAGACGGCGGTGTCCTCCTCGTAGGCCTCGCAGCAGGGCTGCAGCCGCTCGCTGAACCGAGCCGACAGCTCCGACCCCTCCGGCGGCGGCGCGACCATGTTCATCATGACCGTGTACACGTCCAACACCATCACGTCGTCGTCGCCGTCCAGCCGGTCCCGCAGCGCCGCGTTGTACTTGGCAGGGCCGTCGTTGGAGCCGTCGCGGCACGAGGTGTAGTTAATATACCTCGCAAGCCACGGCGTGCACCCGAACGGCGGCAGCGTGCTCACCACCACCTTGGTCACCCCGATGTCCTGCAGCTGCGACACCACGCTTGCCACCTCGTCCACCAACCTCGGGATCAATTCCAACTGCATATATCGATCATCAGATTCATATAGACATATATGTATACTTGTAGATATAGATGAGAATGGTGATATTTAGCATTTAGGATCGGAAACACTTACGCCCTCCTCTTCATTGACTAGTGCGAAGTCGTTCCCGGAGAACGTGACGAGCGCCACCGACTCCAAGAAGTCCTTGTCCTCATCAATCACGCCCTCCCTGACGAGATCGCGGAGCTGCCTGACCTGCGCGCGGAACGTGGCCGTGTTGCCCCCCTGCAGCACCCCGGCGCCGCCGACGGCGAAGTTGAGGCCGGACGGGTCGACGACGTCGCCGTCCCACCCGTCGCCGTTGTAGGCGGGCGGGGACTCGCGGTGGCCCATGATCTTGGCCATGTAGTCCGACTGCACGAGCCCGTCGGAGTACCGGCCTGTGGGCTTCCGGCCGTGCGCCGTGTCCGACATGCCGAACGGGTAGCGCCACGGGTATTGCCCATGATTGTGAGAGGAGTCGTCCAAGTTGCCGACGTCCACGAACTCGTCGCTGAAGACGAACAATTTGTGCTTGTGCGTCTTCGACTTCTTGCCGTCGTCGTGGTGGTGACCGCCGTCGTGGTGGCGCTTGGACGACGAAACATTGCCACCGCTGCTGCCGGCCACTGCTCGGGATTCCACGACTGCATTGTATTGTATTAGATGCATATAGTAGAGATTCATTCAGAATGTCTATGTACGTATATATTATAATGTAGACGACAATGCAATAGGTATAGCTTTACCATTGAGAAAGAATAGAACCAGGCAGATGGCCGTGAGGAAGAAGAGCTTCATTGTCGTCGCTGGGTGGCGAGCCATGTGGGATTGAGATAGATTGAATGCGTGCTATCAACTGGCCGGTTGCGCGGCTTTTATAGCCTGCAGATAGCAGCGGGGGATCCGTGGGTTGTTACTTCAAATCTTTCGGTTAGATTAGAATACCTTATCTCTACCCCTAATAAAACTCAAACGGAATCGTTGACTGAGCTCGCTCGCACGTCCGACTGCATCGCCCGCCCGTCCGCCTGCGCGTCCCTCTCTCCAAGCTGCAAGCTCGCCCTCGCCGCCCCGCTCCCTCCTCCCTTTCCTCCCGTCCCGTCAAACCCATGCCGCCGCGCCAGTGCGCTCGCCTCCGGTTCCTCTCCCTTCCCATGGCATCCGCGCCCGCCCTCGCGACGGCGACCATGGCACGGTCGGACTCAGCGGCAGGGCGGCACCGATGGGATCAGATACGACGGCGACTCCTTATCCCTAGCGCACTCTCCGAGTGACGGGCGGCCGTCGGACGCCAACGGCGATCCAGGCATGAACAGACTCAGCGGCAGGGCACCAATGGGACCAACAGCGCGTCACCAGGTCCGCACCGCTGCAGGGCAGGGACGCTCGGCCGCCGGTCAGGGCATCGCGTCGGTTGGAGCAGCGGAGGGCGACAGGCCGGCAGCACACATCAACGGGGCGAGTCCGTAGCCCAAGGCTCCGATTCCGAGCTGAACCCCGAGTTTATCTGAACTTCTGTAAGTACAAATTCAGACATTAAATCTCTGTCTCTTAGCTTACCTTCTATATTTCGTAGATTGTTCGCGAAGGATTGAGGAAAGATTCTCTATCCGGGATCTATTTTGTTTTGTTTACATTTTAGTACTGGTCTGTATATTATCATTCAGATGAGCTCATAGATAATTTGTTCTCGCCTGATTTTGTATGAATTGACTGTTGATATAATCAATGAAAACACAGGCTTTTTGATCCCGAACATTGAGAGGTGCTGCACGTCGCCTTCATCACTGTCATTGGTGGCACCTTGCGTTGCAGGCTTGCAGCTGCGCTCGTCACTCTCCAATTCTTGATTTAAGGTAACTGACGAGTCATGGAGTTCCATCTTCAGTGATGTGCATGTGTAATGTTGCATGATAACTCATCTCGGGGAGCTGGGTCTAATTCCACATGATCAGGTGACTGTTTGAAGTTGAAATATATTGTATTGACGAGTGTGTTCATACGAATTACTCATTTGGATGCCCAATTGATATGGGAGCCTCATGATTTGTTGCCTACACTCAAATTGCTTAACACAATCTGGAGTTTTTGCCTGTGTATGCTCTTACCTTTCTGTTGATTTTTCATCAAATTCAGGCTGCACGGCGTGTGTAATGAGAATTCACTAGCGCCATTAAAAGGCTATCTTTGGTGAGGTTATATCGCACAAAGCAATGACAACTCAATTCTATATGATCATCCCATGAGCACCCTTTAGGCTTCGTGAACATGGGATTAACAGTTTTTCCATTACCATCACTTCACCTCATTATCCTACTATACTGGAAATGTCGATCCACATGCCTAACTCAGTCACCATTGTTGCTATGGTCGCCGTGCTTGCTGGTGCTGTTAGTGTCCATCTACAGACCTGCAGAACAGCCATCCTCTCCAACCCTGCAGCACAGCCACGCTCTGTCGATAGGCCTACTCAAGAAGATATACTGTGAAGACTCTAAATTAGGACTTCATAATGTTGCAGCTCATAAAATGTGATTAAAAATGTTGCCCCTTTCAAAACCGTGATCAGTGCTACATACTAGCATCACTGCAGACCTATTGCTGGTTCCCATTTGATTAGTCTACGTCCAGAGGAACTTTATTGATATAAGAGATAACTGAATTTTTTGGCTCCCATTTCATTAGTCCTATTGTTGGTTCAAAGTAGCTATATACCCATACTACTGATATGTTCTGGTTTTTATTTTTTAATTTACTATGCACATCCCAGCCAATGGGAATGTTTAAGTTTTTTCTACACAACAAGTCAGCTTATCCTTGTGAATTAGCAGGTTCTAATTTATTCACCAGCTTGGACTCAGGCGAGGTCAGGAGGTGGAAAAGGAAATTTTTGTCAACCAAAAGTATGCCTTTTGTTTTGCTTTTTTAAACCTTTTTGCCTTCCTGAATTTACTTGACCATGCCTATATGGTTGTTTCGTTTAGCTGCTTTGTGGGTGCACAGATTATTCTTAGTTCATTGTTTCCTGTCTAATGATGGGTACATTAGCTACACACAGATTAGACTCTAATGCACTCACCACTTGCTTGCATTTTCATCCATGAACTGACCACACATAGCTCCATTCCACAACCTGAGAGCACTCTTTGACCTTGCCCACCCAGTGACAGACATAGTTGCACACGGCTGTGATCACAGTTTAATTAGTGACAATAGAATAAGAAGGTTGATTCGAAGTCCGCAAGTGAGGAAAACCTCATTGTGTGCTTTTCAACAAGGGAAAATATTTAAGAGTAGCCGTTCTTTTAGAATGTGTCAATACCCTTATGATATTTGGTCAAGTTTATTTGTTACAAACTGGATGTGACTCTGCAAGGTAAAATTAGTAGATTGATAAAAAAGTTTTGACTATCCAGCCTGAAGACATTTATTCTTTGGGGTTCTATTTGTTATATAGAAAAAGTTTGAAATATTGTATTGCCTCAGTAGTTCATGGTGCTAGATGAGGGATGTGTGTCATAACAACTACACCGGTGCGGCAGAACACAAAAGGTGTGATATTTAATTTCTCTGCTGGCTTGTTAATTGTTACCCTGGCGTGAAATCTTAGTATTCAACACTTCTCATGGGGTTCTGTGGTTCTGAGATTTGGGGGCTTTGTTCTTGTATTTCTGAATGTTTTTTGTGTGCATTGTTTGGGAAAAATCTTGGCCCTTGGTTTAGAATGAACCGCTTTGAACTACAGGTGCTTATGCCTTTATTGTAGAAGCACTTGGTTGAACTGAAAAGTTACCTTTTCTCAGATATTTATTATACTAAATAATCTCTACTCTTGCAAATATTTTCTTATCTTTAATCAACAGCTTGGTTCAAGATAAAGGACCATTCCTTGAGATACTGAACTATACTGAGGCCACAGATAGGATGTGCCATTACACTGACATCCAAAGAGCAGTTCCACACTCGCTAATGAATGAACACCATAGGTCCTTTCTTTTCATGAATTATTTCCTAAGAATTTCATGTTATTTCAAAGCAGAAATCTGAGCTCATATACCATTATGAAGTTATATGAAAATGTTATATTTCTGTTAATTGTTAACTTAATCATAAATGCAATTCAGGTTTGAATGTTTCCCTTTTATATGTCAACAGATTACTGCAGTGTTCAAGATTGGGAACAACGAAGTTCCGCTGATAACATATCACCTTTCAGAATACAGGTAGGACTATATTAGAATGTCAGTGTACAACTTTGCGATACATTTGATTTCGATGACATAAGCTTCAGTCTGTAATCTTGAACATATTAGTCAAAATATAGTAATCCTTTTGTTCTGATAAGCTCCATCCATGGATATTTTCTCACTTTATTGGTTATACGGTAACTCAATTCATGAAAACCAGGCAATAGACCATATTCATATTTTTTACACAGGAGAGGTTCTGTACCTTGAGATATCCCTACGCCCATGGGTTGTTTGCACGAAGCATTTATCTGCAGCACATGCCCTCATGCTTATTTTTTCTGTGGTACACAACTTCCATTTTAGGGTCGAGCATTACCAAGATTGGAAGAATTCATGTTCCGGAGGTAGCATTCCTCATTCCAATTATAATAATGTTAACCAATTTGAACCAAAGGTAGCATTAAAAAATTTCAATTCATTATAAGTTCATATAAAATATGAAATCCATGTCCTCTAATCATAGCGTACTGTTTTCTTTTTCATTTCTCACTGAGCTACCTGATGAGAATATCTAAGAATTTGAAAGCATGTTTGTGAGAAAAAAGTTTGAAATGTTGTGGATTTATTCATTTCTCACTGAGCTACCTGATGAAAATATTGAAGAATTTGAAAGCATGTTTTGAGAAAAGAGTTTGGAATGATGTGAGTTTATGAATATATTGAAGAAAAGTTCCACATTGAGCTACCTAATATTGAAGAATTTGAAAGCATGTTTGACGAGAAAGAAGTTTGGAGTGTTGTGAATTTATGAATATATTGAAGAAAAGTTCCAAGATGAGAGTAATAACACCCATTGCAACGCACGGGCATTTACCTAGTAGATCTAAAAATGCCTAACTTGATGCTGCATTGTGAGCCTATAATCCACATATATATATTTTTGAGCAACTAATTAGTGATTCCATCATTCCCATGCCGTGCACGATTGGGCCAAGGCCTTAAGGTAGCAGGCTAAAATGACATGGTTGAATTCAACACTTGGCGGTCGATCTGATGCTTTCCATCAGTGAACCTTTTTGGGCTTCGCTGGAAAAGCCTCGACTTTGTTTCTGGCCTTGGACAGGCGGCTTCCTGTTGCTGGATTGGGCTCGTAAGTGACGATTAGTGTACCGGTTGCTGGATTGGGCTGGTTCTCCTCGCCAGGATGCTGTAAAAGGCCATATAGTGGTAATGGGCTGTGGGGTGTTGCATACCAGGGTTTGGGCCCCCTTTCTACGCTGGGCCTCCGGCCGACGCGCCACCCACTGCACCTCTCCCCGGCCCAATAAGCAATATTCGATCTGATGGTGTGGCCATGATGAAATCACAGAAGCTGATGGGTGTTGATGAGAACGAATCTCAGTCTGACAGTCTCAGGTGGCGCGGTGGGTACTTGTCCAGAGATGTTATCATCCTTCTCCATTGGCCAAATAAAATACATTCAGAAACATACCAGAGAAAATCCACTGTCTGAACTGCCGAGTTCGAAAAAAAACTGCACAATGCATGTCCTGCTACCTAATAATTATTTTGGGGTCTGAATTGAAGGGAAATTCGAATGGCCGCTATGACAGTCACGGAGCTGCAACTTGCATATTTCACTGGCTCCCAGTGTGCAGCAATGTTAGGTAGTACTGAGCTGACGACGATGGAGGAATCCAGACACCATCAGCGTAGTCAATGTTTGATGCGTCATGAATTCGGCTTGTTTAGAAATTAAAGCTTATGACGGCTCTTGATTCATGAGATGAGGATGAGGTGTTGCAGTTGGCAGTTGCAGCCTTTCAGTTTGATGCTAACATGAGCATGCATG
Organism: Themeda triandra; assembly: GCA_018135685.1. Classification (NCBI taxonomy): domain Eukaryota; kingdom Viridiplantae; phylum Streptophyta; class Magnoliopsida; order Poales; family Poaceae; genus Themeda; species Themeda triandra. The sequence goes on from JAENPR010002043.1 coordinate 65,934, forward strand.
ATTAAGGAAACTATGTAGGGTGAATTATTCAGCTGGTCAACACTTAGTAGTGATGACTAATGTCTGTTGATGCCCAGGATCAACAAAAGGCCTGATGAATTGGTTTGTAAATGAGAGAGACAAAGCTTACCATTTTAACTGAAGATAATTACATATGTCAATTCATTCTTGGTCTTCATTTTGCACTCAGTTTTTTTTTTTTTTTGAATTTTCAACCGGGGGAGGCGTTCCCCACCTGAATTTTATATATATGGCCCAAAACGGCCCGTGAAGATGGTTAAAATTACAAAGAATTTACAACATCACTTAGATAGTGATTGTGCGATAGCTCCAGGTGCCTAGTCTATCTTTGTCTCGCCATTTCTAAGAAATGACACCATTTGTCAGCAATGTGCTTTTTCTTCTTCTTGAATCTGGTCCTCCAGCTCACAGCGGTTTGCTTGTAGTCCTCAATGACTCGGTTTGCGTCATGGGTTTCATTTCTAAAAACCGCAGCGTTTCTTGCTTTCCAAATCTGCCAGCAACACAATGCAATGAAACCCAAGAACTCTTCCCTTGGCACAACTCCAGTTGGGCTCAAGTTGTGCAGACTTCTAGCATCATGATCAATCATGGAAGGCATGTTGAGCTTTTCCCATAACTGTTTCCTGATCGTGCAGCCGCTGATGATGTGCTCCGGAGTCTCCTCGGCGGCGTGGCAAATCTCACAGAGGCTGCTCTGCACGACGTGCTTCTTCAGCAGGACTGAGCGGCATTGTATCCTTCGCTGCACCAGCAGCCACATGAACATCTGGACTCTCGGGGGCGCTGAGTTTTGCCAAACGAACGCAGCCCTGTCATCTTTCGGGTGTCCCTGAGCTTTGAGCATATTGTAGATACCCCCACTGTCTAGCCCATTCCTGGCATTGTAGAAAGGTGACGCACGGCGATCAGGAGATTGGCTGATGTCCACATCGGCGACAACCTCCTGGATTTGACTGAGCTCCATCGCTGCTCTAGGGGAGAGCCTGGGCACAAGAGATTGAGGCAGACCGACAGCCAGCATATCATGAACTGAGATGCCCTTGTTTGTGCGTGGCTGAAGAGCGCCGGGAAGGTGTCCCGCGAGCCTCATCCCCAATCCAAACATCTGCCCAGAAAGAGCACGATCTGCCGTCCCCGATGACCACCATGGTGATGGCCTGGTAGAGTGGCAAAAGGGAGCGCAGGACGCCCCAGTGCTCTCCATGGATGTCCCCTTTGAGAGTAGCAATGGACGCCCGAGCCCGCACCCACTGCGCCCAGGCTGAAGACTCCGGGCAGTGAAGTCGATGGAGGAGTTTGAGCAACAGGCAAATGTTCTGGGTGCCCAAATCTTTGACGCCGAGCCCGCCAAGGTCCTTGGGAGCGCACACTATCGTCCAGGCCACCAAACAACTAGCCGGCGAAGCCCTGCCTGAACTGTTCGCTGACCACAGGAAGGCTCGTCTCTTCTTGTCCATGGTGTCAATGACTGAAGGTGGGAGCTGCAGCGAGCTCATGAAGTATGAATTAATAAGATAGGGTCAAATGCAGGAGTAAAAAAGATAGCTTAAGAGTACCATTGTCAATAATGACTTCATCTATTTACCTAGGTTAGCAAATTGGCATGCAGAGAATTTTTCAAATCAATACATATGAATAGATTTGAAGATTTCTTGATTTGTTCATCTGTTGCATGAGGTGCATCATCAGAAGTCACATGAACCTGCAAATCAAAGTAAGAAAATTAGCTTACAGTGATGGTAAAGTTAAAATACAACGCCAGTCCTTACTTCTTCAGGCTATCTAATATCATCGGAGTATGGAGGATACATCATGTGCATGCCAGGAGGTTCAGACTGGCCACCAGAGGAAGTAACCTCTTCCTGTTTTATTGACCAATAGACCAGACTTAATTTTGAAAAGCATATTAGGATATACATTGATATCAAATGTTAAATAGGCATGGTACGACAGAATCCCTCACTTGAGCAACAAGGGCTATGAGCTGTGATCGAGTTGGATTCGCAGGATATGATGTTGTATATTCTACTGTAGAATAATAAGCGATAAACTGTGAGGAGCTTGAGAATGAATCCATTTTGCATCAGGGGGACTGGGACACTATAATCAAAACAATAGAGACATTAACATAAGAGGGTCCACCAACTTTTCTATGTACCAAGTATGAATTAGGCCAGAAGTATGCATGGCCATTATGATCTGTGTTGCTGTGACCGGTGAGGTGGTTTACAACTTTTTCTATGCACCATGTATGAATTAACGACAACTTCTTTCATGAAAGACAGTAAACAAAAGTAAAGCTTGTTCAAGGGTCAAAGTTTAACCAAATAAAAAACAACATGGAACTGATTTTAATCATATGCTCACCATTAATGGAAGGTTACTTAGTGAATCAAGCCATGTGATTGTCCCTATAAAAATGTTCGACATATGCTTAGATGTTTCAACACCAATTGTTTCTAAATTGTAATTAGCATGAAATAAACCAAAGCCAGAGCATGCCTGTAGTAGTAGGACAGACCGGCACATATGTATTCATTTCTATGCACACATCATTGGTAATCGCAAATGAAAGAGTCTTGACTCTGCGCTTGTTCATTATTTGTTTCCTCAGTTGATTAGTCATATCCTCTAGCCTTTAAAGCAACTTGAAAATTGTGGTTTCCTTAGTTGATTAGTCATATCCTGTAGCCTTTAAAGACATCAATAAAAAAATATGGAACAGAGGGAATTTAAACTAAAACATACTTAAACTTTTAGGCAGATATGTGCATCAAACTCAACAAAAGAAAATGTTCTCAATCAGTGACCAGTAAGCCTTGCTCAGCATATACAGACAAAATTGGCATGGAAGATAAAATGCCTTCATCCAAGCTAAAAACCATGAGGATGTGAAGTGTAAATCAGTAGACAGATCTAATTAGATTGACAATATCTCAAATGCACACTCAGCATTTTGGTCACATGTTTGCTATCAGTGAATCTCGATCGATGTAAATGGCAAGTTGCCAAAGTAAGCCAGTTGATTTGGTCACACATTTGCTAGCATCTAGCACAACAACTGCAGTTGCAACAATGACTCAGATGAGTCACAAAAGGATAATGCCTTCACAGTGTAATCATGCTGATATCTGTCGAACTGCACACAAATCTAGGCCACTGCTTACCTTCCAAAACCTCCCATTTGTCACATGATCTAATCGAAAAAATAAAATTCCAAAACGAGATCAAATGATGCAGCCATTGGACTAATTCACTAAGGTTCTGAATATTTGCGAGTTTTGACTGCATTTGTTCATGATTAATCATGCTTCATCAGTTCACCACCCGATATGAAATACACCAATGCATTATACTCTAGTATAAAGATGACCATGATCTCTAAAAGGAAGCAGCTGTAATGGTTTGCTTGCTGAAAATTACATTTTCCGTCTCGTGCATAGATGAAGCAGCTAGTAATACGAATGATTTGATTACCTTGTCATGCAATTCATAGCCAACTTTGAGCCCAACATCTTGGCCCTGTTTGAGGTCATGGTCAAGCCAATTCAAAAGCTCCAGTTGTCTTCCTCTGCAAGGACCAAGGAACACACAAGACTGACAGCAAGGTAAGATCATACATTTTTCTCCTTCATGTCTACTTCAAGTTTTTCTTAAAGCCACTAAATGTTGTAAGTACTACAAAGTATACAAACCTGTAAAAAGCTAAACGCTTCCTACAATAGCCATCTTGACGTTCACATCAGTGGGTTTGTATTGTAACACAATAGACAACTCCCTATTAGGAAACCCATCTTCAACTCTTTGCATTTCTCTACATCTAGTATTGTGGCAGCGAACACATCACTGTAACTCTGTAAGTAGAAGCGATAGCACAGCTGAAGCCTGAAAGGACAAAGGATGGCTACAATAAGTATACTGGCAATAAATCTATGAAGAACAAGAACAATCAAAGATGTACTGACCAGGGGTTTGGGCATTTGCAGGAGAGCTCACAATCTCTCTTCTGAGTATCACACCTAACGAAAGATCATTAGCATGCTTGTTTCTGACCCACCTCTGCATCAAAACCCAGCCCAATAATATCTGAAAGGTGGAGCCACCGCCCTCCCGCCGCCGCCAGCTCCCACCAACGCCCACGGCCAGCAGCGGCGCTTTGCCTCGCCACACCGCCGCCACCTCCCGCCACCGCCCGCGGCCACCGGCGAAGCTTTGCCTCGCCGCACCGCCGCGGACCCGGTCCTCATTAACCCCTTACCTCTGCTAATTAACCGGTCACCGACGAGCCTCCCTCGCCTCTGTTCCGACCAATCGGCGCGTCCACCTACAGCGGTCGGCGGCGCCTTCCGCCGCCTCGTCGTCCCGCCCACCCACCGCCGGGCCGAAGCAAACCTAACTCCGGCGGTAGTGTGGCAGCGGACCGCGGACGGACGGACGGACGGTGGCGCGAGGGGGCGAAGCAAATAATAAAAAAAAATCATTGTACAATCACACATCCTCACAAAGGTAACATCCCTGATACAAAAGAATATATGGAAGTCTGAACCAACCGCACACAATAAACCACCTGATACAGTGTTCCATTATTTTATTTTCACACAAACACAACTCCCCTGCTCGATTGTAGTACTAAACTACTGTATGTAGTCAGGTACAGTTAGAAGCATCCGAATATGCATGAGCGTATACGGTGCGTAATACGGCGGCACCACCTTGTTGATGTTCTGGTCGTCATGGAACGCGTCAGCTCCTCTGCTCCTGGGTCCTGCAGTTCGTCCACCTCATCGTCTTCATCCTTCTCATCAGCTTCTTCCACCACCAGCATGCCCTGCCATGTACGCATCATCCACCGGCACGTATCATGATATTGCACACTGAAATCTCAAACCGAAACACGGGAGAACGATAGAAGGAATGCAAGCAGTGAAGTCTCACCTCATCACCGGGGAGCGGCGCCACTATTGCTCCTCCTTCCTCTGCCCACTCGAGGTACTTTAACGCCGGCAGAAATCGTTGATGCGCGCTGATACATTCAATCTCGACGCCACCGCCGCCATGCAGCTCAGCAGCGAACCCACCGGCGGCGGCGTTCGGCGCTGCGACCTCTTGGAATCTTGCAGGCGCATACAGGAAGGATGGGTGGTAATGCGCTGTGTCCACGAGCTGCCAATACCAAAAAAAAAAAAAAAAAAAAAAAAACCACCCCATCTGGTTACTACGCTATGCGAGTCAAACATGCTCGAATGAAGATGTAAGAAGCCACTCACCAGGCGAGGTAGGACGTAGACGTGCGTCAAGACCGTTCCAGATGCTCTGTTCACGAGCAAAAAAGTGTTACCTGGCACCACCCTCAGACGATCCCAGATCTGCTCAGCATCTGTTGGATCAGCAGGCTTCAGCTCGAGGCCGCGGCGCACGGCCATGGCCCTTAGTGCCACACACTGGTCCTGGTCACTACCAAAAAACAAGATAACCGGCGGCATCTCCTGCACCGCCTCAATGTCACCGACACGGGACATGAAGCTGAAGAACCTGCTGATGCTGCTGATCAGTCTGATGGAGGAGGCGGGAATCCAAAAAGCGCCTTCGAGAAGCGGAGGTCTTCGCGGGTCAGGCGGCCCAATCCGAAATATACCTGAGCCGGGCCGTATTATGCATTTCCTTCTTGTTGGCCCATGTAACGGGCAGGCTATCGATGCCTTGTAAAGGACTCCAGTGAGGGAGAGGGGATCATCGTTTATTCTGTATCGGATCGAACCCAGCTTCGGCTGTGGCCGGCGGCGCCGCGCGAGATCGCCGGCGACCGAATTCGTCATCGTAATCGAACCTACCAGCTACCATATCGCGATTCCGGTGACAAACTGGTATCAGCTCCCTAGATCTGGCTTCCGAGCGCCTATTCTTCCAGCCCTATCTCACTCGGAGCAAGATGGCGGCGGTGTCTCAAGACGAGAAGTTGGGGCAGATCCTGGCCCTGCTAGAGAAGCAGACCAAGGGGATCGCCGAGTTGACGACATCCATGGAGCAAGTGACCAAGGCGAAGGAGGATTTCGAAGAGTGGAAGCCCGAGATGAACGCCCGCGTCGGCGACCTGGAGAGGGCGGTCAACTACATCGGCGACTCCCTAGAGCGCATGTTCGGGGACCAGTCCAAGCATACCGTCTCCGACGGCGAGGTTCCCGTCGAGCATCCCGAGCCGGATCCGCACCCTAATCCGAGCAAGGGGAAGAAGGTGTCGGGCTCCGCCCATCTGGAGCCGTCCTCAAGCGAGGCGATACCTGGGCAATATGGCCACCAGCGTGTGAATCATCACCGGAGCGCCGGGTTTGGGATGGTGTACACCATTCCAGACCCGCCTCCGGTCACAGGTACGAAAAACACTGCCAACCGATTTGATAGAACACACCAATGGGTTGAGCCTAGTCGTACTTGTGACCATCATCATTGTAATCATCTGCCTAGGACTGCTATACCAGTTATGATTTTCCTAGTTTTGATGGATCTAATCCTAGGTCTTGGGTTCGGAAGGGCCGAATTTGAAACATACTTTGACATCTATGGCATAGAAGTGAGTAGGTGGGTCAAGATAGCTACTATGCATTTCACGGGATCATGAGACCTACGGATTAGCACATCAAGTATAAAGTGTTATCTATGTCTTGGGATGAGTTTACCACTTCTGTGTGCTATAGGTTTGATAGGGATGACCATAACCAATTGACTAGAGCCTTCTTTAAGATTAGACAGAGTCGTTCTGTTACTGAGTATGTTGAGCTCTTTAGTGATGTCTTACACCAGTTGCTAGCCTATGATTCCAGTATACCTTCCACCTTCATTATCAATAGATTTGTAGAGGGTTTAAAGAGGGAAGTCAGGGTAGTAGTAATGGTTCACAATCCAAAGGATCTAGATACTGCTGTATCTCTTGCCTTGTTACAGGAAGAAGCAATGATGGATAACTCTTCCAAGAAGTGGGAATTCTTGCCAAGGAAGAACAATGGGGAATTTTCCAAGCATAATTCTGGTGAAAAGGCAAGATTCAGTCCTGGTCAATCATATACCAGGCAATATTATCAAGACAAGAATATACAAGATGACAAGAAGGAAGTGGGGGAATATTCAAGGACCAAGACACTTGATGAGAGAATTGGCAATCTGAAGGCCTACAGGAGATCTAAAGGACTGTGTTACAAGTGTGGGGAGAAGTGGAGCCATGGACACAAATGTCCAGCTCAAGTCTCTCTGCATTCTCTTGAGGAAGTATGGGATCAAATTGATGATTCTGCAGTTCTTGCTGAGGCTATTACTCAAGAGGTTGAAGAAGAAGATGGTCCTAGCTCTGGAGATGAATTGATGGAGATCTCTGCTCAGGCATCTGAAGGAACTGAAGCTGTGGGCACAATCAGGTTCAGAGGATTTATTTCTGGCAAGGAAGTGTATATGTTGCTGGATTCAGGAAGCTCTCACTGTTTCATTGATCAAGAGTTGGCCACCAGTTTAGGAGGAGGAGTTCCATTTGATGTTCCTTCTGCTGTGAGGGTGGCAGATGGTAGTGAGATACCATGTACTCATGAGTTGCCAGACATGATTTGGGCTTTGCAGGGGCATACCTTCACTAACACCTTCAAGGTGTTTCCATTGGGCAGCTATGACATCATACTGGGAATGGATTGGTTGGACAAGTTCAACCCTATGAATGTGCATTGGGCAGAGAAATGGCTGAAGTTTAATTATAAGGGCAAGGAAATTCTTCTTCAGGGAATCAGGCCAGGGGCAAGCTTGGGGCCACCTGTGTCATCACATCAGTTGGAAGCTCTAAGCAAGACAGATTCTATTCTGTTCATGGTTCAACTAAATGCAGTTGATGCTGAGATACCAAAACCTGAACCAATCCCTACTGACATTCAAGAAGTTGTCAAGGATTACAGTCTCTTTCAGCCATTGCCACATTTGCCACCTTCTAGAAGAGGAGACCACACTATTCCTCTTATGAGTGGAGCACAGCCATTCAGACTTAGGCCATACAGATACAACCCATCTCAGAAGGATGAAATTGAGAAGCAAATCAAGGAACTGTTAGAGAAGGGACTAATCCAACATAGCTCAAGTCCTTTTGCCTCTCCAGTACTGCTAGTGAAGAAGAAAACTGGGGATTGGAGGTTGTGTGTGGACTACAGGAGACTGAATGCACTCACTGTGAAGAACAAGTACCCATTGCCTGTGATAGATGAATTGTTAGATGAACTCCATGGAGCTGCATGGTTTACTTCTCGGATTTATGCTCTGGGTTTCATCAAATCGGAATGACGAGAAGGAGAATCCTACAAAGCGCCTTCCGGACACATAGTGGGCATTATGAGTATCTGGTCATGCCCTATGGGGTTCTTGGAGGGCCGACTACCTTCGAGGAAGTAATGAATGAAATCTTGGCTCCTTTTACGAGGGATTTTGTGGTGGTTTTCATTGATGATGTCTTGATATATAGTAAGATTTGGGAAGAGCACATCAAGCATATCAAGTTGGTGTTTGAAGCATTATTGAAACACCAGCTTTATGTCAAGTTGACCAAATGTTCCTTTGCTAAGCAGAAGCTGCAATACCTGGGCTATGTCATTAGTGTAGATGGAGTGTCCACTGACCCAGGCAAGATCAAGATCATTGCTGATTGGCCAGCCCCTACTAATGTTAAGGAATTGAGAAGCTTTTTGGGGATGGCAGGATACTATAGAAAATTTGTGAGACGGTTTGGTTGGATTTCCAAGCCACTCACTAACCTACTCAAGAAAGGAGAACTTTATGTGTGGACTTCTTCACACCAATCAGCATTTGAAGCTCTGAAGAATGCTCTGATGTCTAGCCCAGTTTTGGCACTCCCTGACTTTGGAAAACCTTTCACCATTGAAACAGATGCCTCAGACCGAGGGATTGGAGCTGTTCTACAGCAAGAGGAACACACATTGGCTTATGTGAGTAAAGCTTTGGGTCCAAAGGCACAGGGCCTGTCCACCTATGAAAAGGAATCAATGGCTATCCTTTTGGCAGTAGATCACTGGAGACATTACCTAGTTCACTCTGAGTTTATCATTAAGACTGATCAGAGAAGTCTGGTACATCTAGATGACCAAAGGCTGCATACCCCCTGGCAACACAAAGCCCTGACCAAACTGTTGGGTTTAAGTTACAAGATTGTGCATAAAAGTGGTAGAGAGAATAGGGTTGCAGATGCTTTGTCCAGGACTACACATGCTGATATTGTGGACTTAGCAGCTGTATCAGTGGTGCAACCAGATTGGTTGATTGATCTGCAGGCAGCTTATAGTAAAGACCCAAAGTCTTCCAAACTGAAGCAAGAGTTGCTGATCCGCTCACCTGTAGGTCCCTACAGTCTCAAGGAGGGAATTATTTATTGCAGGTCTAGAATTTGGGTTGGTAATTCAGTTGAGATCCAAGATAAAATACTGGAGGTTCTTCATTCTGGTCCAGTAGGAGGACATTCTGGAAGTGAAGCTACATACCACAGAGTTAAGCAACTCTTTGCATGGCCTCAGCTGAAACAGACAGTGCAGAATTTTGTGGGAAGATGCTCAGTTTGCAAACAAGCCAAGTATGACAGAGCAGCCTATCCTGGGCTTCTGGCACCTTTGCCAATTCCTGAAGGTGCATGGCAAACAATCTCTTTGGATTTCATTGAAGGGTTACCCAAATCAGCTAAGTATAACTGCATCTTAGTTGTGGTGGACAAATTTTCTAAATATGCCCATTTCATCCCACTGTCCCATCCTTTTACTGCCTTTCAAATTGCTCTGGCTTTCATTACTCAAATATATAGACTGCATGGGCTGCCAAAGGCTATTATATCTGACAGGGATAAGATATTTACAAGCCAACTTTGGAAGGAACTGTTCAAAATATTGAAAGTGAGTCCTCTTATGAGCAGTGCCTATCATCCTTAGACAGATGGTCAAACAGAAAGAGTGAACCAGTGCCTAGAGACTTACCTGAGATGTTTTGTGCATAGCTGTCCCAGCAAGTGGTCAACTTGGTTACCACTAGCAGAATTTTGGTACAATACCTCCTACCACTCTTCTCTAAACTTGACTCCATTCAAAGTGCTATATGGCCATGGTCCAAACCAAATGGGAATTGACATTGCTGATTCTTGTCAACATATTGAGATGCAGCAATGGTTAGCTGAGAGGGAGCTAATTCAACAGCTGGCTCATCAACACTTGCTCAGGGCTCAAAGCAAAATGAAACATCATGCTGATAAAAAGAGATCTTTCAGAGAATTTGCAGTTGGAGATTCCGTCTATGTCAAATTGCAACCTTATGTGCAGACCTCCTTGGCGTCCAGATCATCAAACAAGCTATCATTTAGGTACTTCGGGCCTTATCTGGTGGAAGGAAGAATTGGGCCATCTGCATACCGACTGGTGTTGCCTGAAGGAAGCTCCATACACCCTGTCTTTCATGTATCTCAATTGAAGGCTGCTGCTCCATCTGATGCCCAGGTAACCCCTAATCTGCCCGACACTTCGGTCTACTATCAGGTTCCTGTTCAGGTGCTAGACCGGCGCCTGTTACAAGACGCCACAGGGGCCATTCCTCAGGTGTTGATCAAATGGTCCCATCTCCCTGTTCAACTTTCTACCTGGGAGAATGAAGCTGCGCTTCGTCAAGAATTTCCGAGGGCTCCGGCTTGGGGTCAAGCCTTGTTCAAAGGGGGGAGGGATGTCACCGACACGGGACATGAAGCTGAAGAACCTGCTGATGCTGCTGATCAGTCTGATGGAGGAGGCGGGAATCCAAAAGGCGCCTTCGAGAAGCGGAGGTCTTCGCGGGTCAGGCGGCCCAATCCGAAATATACCTGAGCCGGGCCGTATTATGCATTTCCTTCTTGTTGGCCCATGTAACGGGCAGGCTATCGATGCCTTGTAAAGGACTCCAGTGAGGGAGAGGGGATCATCGTTTATTCTGTATCGGATCGAACCCAGCTTCGGCTGTGGCCGGCGGCGCCGCGCGAGATCGCCGGCGACCGAATTCGTCATCGTAATCGAACCTACCAGCTACCATATCGCGATTCCGGTGACACTCAACTCCAACTCCAAGGTCGGCTGCGGCCATCATTCCCAAATACTACCTCTCTCTCTCTCTCTCTCCTCTGGCCTCTTGTACAGTCGTGACTATGTGGAACTAGCAGTGTGTTGTTCAGAATTGGGTCATGTCTCATGTGCTGTGTGATGTGTGATAGCCGCGCCGTGTGTGGTATGTCTGCAGTCCCTCATGCGTGCCGTATATAATGGACTTGGAGGGTGGAGCTTCGCCAAGGAGCCTCTATACTGACAGGTGGGGCCGAAAAATGCTACTTTAATTCCACACTCTTATCTCCCTGCTTTGATACTAATGTTCCCTAATTATTAACACGCCACTTGCTACCACTATCTAAGTGAAGTGTCAACAGTCAAAAAGCTCGTTGAAACAAGTCGTAACCGTCAAAGGCCGTTGCGAGCTCCAGCAGTGTGAACGAACCTTTGATCCAACTATGTTGTACGTCAGCTATGTTTCGGAGCAAAAATTACGGGACAAACCGGCACCAGTTATTCAGGTATTCACCTGCTCCTGTTGTTGGCCAAAGCAAACGAACAAAGGTATTGACTATTAAGCATATATATCTTATACAGTTATCTTAAACGCTATACGGTAAATAGCCAATAGGTGAACAGTTATTCTGTGTTAAACCCATGTGTTACGGCGTGCTACTGTGAAAAATTATAACCAAAGAATTAATAGATAGACAATGCAATTATCTATGCATGTGCGAAATTTGAGCTTCAACCAAAAAAAGTCATCCAAACTGATTTAAATCTACATCTCATAGTACCTAATATTAAATGAAGAGCTACAAAAATTCTAACAAAAACATTTTTGCCCACCCGAAGACATCCGATAGGCACTTCTATTTTTTCTGTTTCCACATGCCGAGTTATTTTTGTTTCCGTGGATCTTTTATCTTTTTTGGGACTATATTTTTCTGGGTCCTACCTTCTACCACTCGGTTTTCCGTGTTTTTTAATATATAAAAAATCCGATCTTCTTCCAAGAACATGCTTATAGCACATATATTTGGCGAGTTGTTGTCACAAAAATAATTCACTTTGGCGAGCCGCTAATAGTTAATGAACTAATCTCATGATCGTCCGACGACCTTTTGGGCTCTTTCAGTTCTTTCCCAGCATGTCTGTTCCGAGTTTTTCAATAAAAAAATATATATTTGCTGACACCCGAAATTGTCGAGAGAGAATAATGGACTTTATCATCATGTTTCGCATCAAGAAGACTAGAGAGCAACCTCGAGATCGTCACATTTGGTGCTTCGACGAAGAAAAGGACATTTTGGCTGTTGAACCAGCCGAGAGCCGGCTAGGCCGGCTCCTAAGTCGGTGAAGCCGACTCAATCAAAGTGCTCAAATGCAAGAAAGGACTTCACCATTGTATTCCTCTCGTCGAGCTGATCTAAAAGCATATATGGTTTGCCCTGTTTGAAGTCCGAATGAATTAATTATGAATTTCAGAAGATTTCACCCGGAATTTTTGGCTGCCAGTCGGCCTAGCCGGATCACCAAGCCGACTTAAGCTATTTTCAGCCTGAAAGCAGCCCCTCAGGCCCGTGAAAACCGGGTTAGCCGACTTGAGGGCTGGCTTAGCCGACTCGAGGCTGTTTACTAAGTCGATTTGGCTTCCAAACTTGGTTTGAATCTATTTTTGGACGTGGAAAATTAGAGATCGTGTATGTGAGTTTTTTCCCTACCGGGATAACACCACCCCCTCTATATAAACAAGAGGATCATGGTCGATTGATCCCATCCTATCAATATCAATCAAACACAACAAAACCTATCTTCTTTGCCCTAATTCTCTCATCAACCCCTCTACTTGTTGTCCGGCACTTCTCTCCACGAGATTTGTTGGCATCTTATGCGGTCTTGCCGGTTCTAAGAGATCCTCCACGTGCTTCCACCTAACTGATCCTTCCAGAGGTGGTTCGGGAGCTTTTTCAGCCATCAACAAGTTCCACATCGGCCTTATCAGTCCCTAGATCGGTTTGGCCGATTACGCTGCGTTGTTGCTGCGTTGCAGGTTGTAGACACAATCTCTTTGGGCATCCAAAGTCCTCTGGTGTGTTGGCACGGACCAGATTCGAAGTCAACAATATCTATATTAACACCTTTTTAGTATTGAAACGCTAAACACTCTTCTTGTTAAATTTTGTTGAGCCTCTCACAATTAGGCTTTTTTGAATCTGTGAGCTCCATTTTTGTTTTTTATCTGGATTCAAGTCGATTGTGTCTTGTCTAGACTCCATACCCCCCTTTTTTGTTTTTACACTATTACTCTTATTATTATTATTATTATTATTATTATTATTATTATTATTATTATTATTATTATTATTATTATTATTATTATTATTATTATTATTATTATTATTATAACAATGGTAATATGTGATATTAACTTAGAGGTATTCGCCAGGTTGTAACTTTGCAATTCTATGCCGGGGTGCTGTGGACGTTATGGAAGTTCAGGAACGCGGCGGTGTTTGACAAGAAGGTGCTGGCGTCTCCTTTGGCGCTCGTCCACAAGTTAGTGGCTATGGTGAGGGCCTGGCACCCTCTGCTGAAACCGAAGATGAAGCCGGCGGCAGAAGAACTGATGCATCTGCTGTCTACCAATGCTGCTGTGTAATTCTGTTATGCGTCATTTTGGATGTAATAGGAAGTGGAGTTGTTACCGGTCTTTTGCTTAAACGTACTTGTAAGGTCCTAGATGGCTAGAGGGGGGGTGAATAGCCTATAAAAATTTCTACAAACTCACTAAGCAAACTTCGTTAGATACACAAACGGCGGAAAGCAAGTTTTGCTTAGCCTACTAGATGTTGCAAGCCTCCTATCCAAACAATTCTAGTAGGTGATCACTAGCACAAACAATAGCTACCACTAGTGATCAAGAGTTCTACCCACGGGATTTAATCTACACAAGGAGTGGTTCCCGACCGACCACACAAGCAATTCTACCCACGGGATTTAGTCTACACAAGTTGTGGTTCCCGACCGACCACGCAAGCAATTCTACTTTGCAAGGAAGTAATCAAAGTAATACAAGAGAGGGTAGGAGCGTGTTATACCAACGCGTAGAGTTGAGGTTGACAATCACCAATAAGATGAACAATCAATCACAATCGGCAACACACAAAGGATGATGACCAATCACCGGGAGACAAGATGAACACAATGATTTATCCCCGGATGTTCACTTGGGCACCGCCAAGCTACGTCACCCGTTGTGTCGACCAACGCCTAGATGGTTCCTCGGTGTGACCCTCAAGTCTCTAGCCCCTCAAGGCTCGCCCCGCAAGGCACCGCAAGACACCACTCTCAAGCGAGGTACTCAACGACAGGCGCAATCCACTAGGATGCTCTTCGTGATCCCCACGAGGTGAGCTCAAACCTCTCACAAATCAACCGGAGGTGGCCAAGAACAATCACCTTCTCTTGCCAACGCCTCCAACAATCTCCAAGCCGGCTAGGAGCGGTACTCTCCAAGAGTAACAAGAAATCCACCAGCTAAACCACCCACAAGTGCCACTAGATGCCCTCAAGCAATGCAATGCACTAGGTGATTCACTCAATCTCTCTTAGGATGAACAACCAAGCAAGGGAGAAGAGTGGGAGAGAGTCTCTTAGCTCAAAGAATGCACAAGGGATGAGAAATGGCCAAGAGACCTCCCCAAGGGCCGGCCACCTTCTATTTATAAGCCCACAAGCAAATATGGCCGTTACCCCCTCGGGGAGCGAGGCGCTGCGCCCGGACGCGTCCGCCCGTTCGACGACCGCCGGACAGCGTCCGGCGCTACCTCCCGTGCGCGCCCGCGAGCCGACCGTTGGAGCTCCGTTCAATCCCGCCCGCCACGTGTGCGTCGGCGCGCGTCGGCGCCGCGTCAGCCAGACGGCCGAAACTCGGGAAGTTCCGGTCAAGCGTCCGCCGTCCGCCGGACGCACGTGGCCGGGCGTCCGCGCCAGCCGACCAGCCCAGCGCCATGCCAAGATTCAGCACGCGCCGGACGCTGCACAGTAACCTTGCTGCGTCCGACGCCTGCGTCCGCCGTCCGTCCGGCGCAGACACAAGCCCGTGCTCAGCCACAATGCGCCGGACGCGTCCGGCGCCTGCCCAAGGCGCGTCCGGCGCCTCTTCCAGGTGCTGACTTCGTCTTTTCGTCGCCGTGTCGTGACACCAAATTCTCCAACATGCTATCCAATAAGTATACCAACTTGAACAACAGAGATAGCATGATTTCAACCAAATTTTGCATCCGGCGCAATAGAAAATATGCATCCATTTTCCCGAAAGCGCCGAATCCGCCTCACGGGCTCGGCGGGAGGAAGATAGGGACCCAAACCCATCTCTACCCCGCAAACCACGGCGCGCCAAACGCCACCTTTGTAAATGTGCCAACACCACCAAGTGTACATCTCCATGTGTTTGTGTGTTAGCTTTTCACAACCATTTCCCAAAGGTTAGGTTAGCTCACTAGGTCCTACATGCAATGCACTTCATGAATTCACCTAGTGGCACCCATGCGTCGAATAGCCGATAAGACTTCCCCTCTTAATAGTGCGGCTATCGAACCTAAACCACTCACACCCTCTATGGTGTCTTGAGTGCAAAACAAAATGGCCCTAACGGTTATACCTTTGCCTTGAGCCCATTTTGTTCCTCCAAATGATATGAACACTTCACACCATCATGTGACCGTCTCGATCCATCGATCTTGACTTCACTTGCCCTTCACCGTGCATCGGTCCATCGGCGCCTAGTCTTGCCCGAGCTTCACCATCGCATGGTCCTTCACTCCGAAGCCTCGACTAGCCCTTCACCTTCAACACCGGTCCATGGAGCCAAGCATCGTCTTGATCTTCTTCTTTGATCATATGACACGTGTCATGCTTCATATTCAATATGCTCATCATGTGGACAACCTTTCTCTAAATCAACCACTTTAGATAAACAAGGTTAGTCCTAGGTTTCATCAATTAGCCAAAACCAAACTAGGGACTTTGCGCTACAGTGTGAACTCCCGAATTCTCCCTCTTGACTTGGCATTTATTCGGAGCATCTCCAAGGGCCTTTGCAAATGAGTTTTGCATTTGAGAATTTGCAAAAAAACCTCAAAAAGAGAGCTCCAACGGTTTTGCATATGACTTTTGCATTTGTGCAAACTTTGCAATTCTCCCTCTTGACTTGGCATTTATGCAGACTCCGCTCCGGCTTTACAAACGCGTCTCCCGCGACCGCGAGGGAAGAAATTAGCGCGGGCAGGAAAAAAAATTTCGGGCATGCAACTGGGTCCACTAAATTGGGTAATTGCCAAGTCCAAATGCAAAGTCCCTTAAAATTAGTCTATTTTTAGACTTTACATTTTGGTTTGGGCAAACAACAACAAATAAAAAACTCATTTGCAAAGGCCTTTGAAGATGCTCTAAACAAGGCCTCAAGCTTGAGTAATGTCCTTAACTACCTTCTTTTTCCCCTCCATCGTTTTGTCGGTTGCCGCCTGCATGGTTGCCGCATTCTTCTCGGAGGAGCCCGGAAATCTAGGCGGCTAAAAGCCTCCTGTTCCATTTTTTCAACAGTACCAGGAAGCATTTTTTCTACCGGACGATTTTTTCAACCGGACCATGCGTGCTCAATTCGACTAAATCAAATCCAACAAGCTGTGCGTGCTGCTTTTGGTAGCACTAAGTATATTTTAGAGTTTGGGTACGCTCAATGTGGTCAAACCCAGCAACACAGGTACACGTTGAACAGAGAGAGAGAGAGAAGGGAAAAACTAGAAAGAAAAGGCCGCCGCCTCGGTTTGTTCCAGTTCCAGCCAAGCACTATGGCAGCACAAAGCGAGCTGCAGAGACGCCTCCCAGATTTGCTCCATCTGCATGCCCGAGAAAGAGATGTCGCTGGTGCGAGACCGGGCCACGTATGCGGTACTACATGCCGGATCGGATTCTCTGTGCGGCCTGCGGAATTTGTGGGCTGCCCGCTGGGAACTGGGATCTGTGGGTTGACCATTTCAACCCAAATCTACCTTGCGGTCTTATGTGAGTTGGTGGCGGTTTCTAAAAAAAAAAAAAAAAAAAAAAAGTGAGTTGGTGGCGCGGACAGCCAGCGGGTTGACGGCATGCCGGGGTCCACCTTGCATTCTGACGCACTCTTGGATGTCCTGATCGAGAGAAAGAGAGCGATAGAGATGCAGCCTACATGCACGATCCATCTAAATTCTCAATTCATTCATGCTACGCCAGGCATTATATCGAAAGCAGTTTACCCTTGGACCGGTGAAAAACCATTTAAATACTCTCCCCGTTTCCAAGTGATTGGCAAGGCGAATTCATTATTCTAATGCTAGTTAAAAAATAAATAGTTAACACCATTTGAAACCAAGAATAAGGCTTCCAAGTTTCTACCAAAAAAAAAATCACGAGATGCAAATGCATTCAATATTAATATATGTTGCATTCATGTTGGTTGCATCTCATGTTCTTTTGGAAAAATTCATAACATATTTACACATCTACACTAGCATGTTTTGGAACTTATCAATATGTATTGTGAATATTTTCTCATTTTCCTTAATACAAATATAAGCATCTATAAAAATTTTCTAGTTTGGATTCCCACATGAGTCATGTATTCACGTCCCAATATATATCTTTAAGTTTGAAAAAAAAATAGAAGCATTCACTGAATCATCAGGCCTTTACTTTCTTTTGAGCTACAAAACCACTTGTAACGTCACTATTAAGAGGTAAAAAATGCGTTTTCAGTAGTAAACCTTTTCC
>JAENPR010001579.1:0-137104 GCA_018135685.1 Themeda triandra
TGGGCCGCCGGCCATGCTCGCTACTGGGCCGACCTATGTGCCACTGGGCCGACCTATGCCGCCGGCCATTCGAATAATAATAAAAAAAAAAAAAAAAAAAAAAAAAGGGACTCCATGCACAGTAACGGGCCGCGCTGGCCACTGGGCCGCAGGCCAACAGCGCGCGTGCACGCCTGAGCTGCTAGCGGGCCGCGCCAAACCTTGGGCCGAAATGGCCGACTGAATAGGAAATTGCAAGAGTTTTGTTTCTCTTTTTTCCAGAAACAGGTTTTGAGTATATTTTGCTCTATTTGAAATGATTTTGATGCTAATTTCTGTACAAATTTTTATCCAACGATAATTTTGTTCAGAGATTAGTAAAGTGTCCTTTATGTTTCGGAAAATTGATTATGCAAAGTTAAAGTTTCCGCGCGTATTTAAAGTTATTATCATTTTCATTATTAAATTCGAACCAACGGGAGAGTTTAATGTTTGAAAATGGATAATTTACGATTATTGTAATATTGTTATTATTCGACCAACGTTGATTAATAGCAATATTATGATGTTATTGATAATTTTATGCAATGCTCCCGCCGCTAGAGTGCTCGCGAGGGAGATGAGTCGCTTGCCACTTGAGAACAGTGGCTTGCCGACAAAAGTAGGTCTTCGGACCAAAATTCTAAAGAAGAACAATTGAAAAATTGTCACGTTTCATCGCAAAGTTAAAGGTTAAATTTTAATTGGAGGAACATAAGGTTTATTGATAAAGTTAAATTATAATATTGTTATTTTTCGACCAACGTTGATGATAGCAATATTATAAGTTTATTCATAAGTTTAAAGTTTATTTCTCGATATATTTTGCATCAAAGTGACCAATTTTCAGAGAATACATAAAGATAAAGAATTGTATTTTACATGTTCCCGCTGCAATGTTAATGATTATCTTCTAATCAAACTCGAACCAACGGGAGAGTTTAATTTGAAGAATGTTATAAGATTATTGAGTTTTTCAAAATGTTAATTCCATTTCGCCCAACGGTGATGTGGAATTAATATAAAAGGATGATGTTTTGTTCTATTTCTACCCATCGGTGATTTAGAATACAAAAGAAAGATTAAAAGTTTAATGAGTATGTTTTTAACCGGACAAATGTAGGGTTATTTTCATGCTCATTATTGATTATTATTGTTGAATACTTTTCAGACAAAGGATCTTCATGCTTTCATTCTTGAAGGCAGAAAGAAATAAGTTGGGTACTTGTGACTCAGATGATGAAAGGCCTAAGGGCAAGTTTTGTAAGAAAGAAAGCCAATTATTTAAGGGATAATGTTCTCTTCAAAGAATAGCTTGAAAAGAAAAGTTTTCGGGGATATGACATAAGAAAGGAAGAGTTTAGTTTAATAAGTGGTTTTTTTTATGTTTAACAAATGTTTTTATGTGCTCCTTTTATAAAGAATAAATTAATCTTTAGTTTCAAGCACCCTTTGATAAGAGTCGTAATAAGTCATATACATGTCTAATTTGACCAACGTCGGATTAAACATGTGTGTGATATGTGGTACAAAGTATTCGGAATATTTTTTTGATTCTGATGATTGAATATGCCCTGAGAGCCATTATGGCACTTATATCCCTTAAAGGGATTATCTCGCAAAGCGAGAAAAGGTTGACAAAGCAAACCCCATGGCAGGGTAAAGTTAACATAGTGCAAATATTGATCAAATCCTCGCATAGCGGTGAAGTTTGGCATAGTACTCATCTCGCACGGCGGGAGAAAGTTACGATGACTCGTGTGTTTTAGTGTTGAGGTGCACTTTCATTGTGTCATAGTCATTAAGCACTCAATGAGTTTAAGGAGAACAAAGTTACTGAGATGAACCTAAAGAAAAGAATGACACGCAAGTGTAACTTGCAAAAGTATTAAAGGAATCGTTGAGTTCATGAAGTGGAATGAGAAAATGTACTCCCAAAAGATTTTTTAGAAATAACTTTGTTTTGCATGACTCGATCATGTGAATGAAGTAAAGTGATAAATGTTTCCACATTTCTAAAAGTTATGAATGTTTTCGAAAGTATGGCAACAAAGTTTATGCCATATTTCGAGGGGAAATCTGATATAAATCAAGAAAGGTAATTGATAAAGACGGATAAAGACGATTGAAAGATATTCCCCATTGTATAGTTTGAATTTAGAGCAAATGTGATCTATAAAGTATGAATATGATCGTTGAGGGAGTACAACGGTCATAATAATGATACCCCAAAAGTAAAGGAATAGCTAAATTCTTTGGATCTTTTATAGTTAGATGAGATTAAGAAATACTAAGATATAGTGCTTTAAGCGCTATATGAGGTATACTGAGACTAAACCCAAATAAGAAAGTTTGAAGATACACTATCCTCATAGAGGGTGGAGTAATGTGGGGGAGCATGATATGAAGATACCTATCGTTAGCTCTCCGGGAAAATGAATGAGTAAACAAGTATCCTATGATATAGGAGACTATAGAATCGATTGCCTCTTGGCAATAACCAAATGAGAGACATAGTGAAATTCAAATGGAGGGTAATACCATCTCAAAGAAGAAGCTATGAAAGCACTCGCTTGTCTAAATGGCAATGAGCTAAGCATGCTAAAATGAAATCAAAGATTACCAACGATGGTTGGGATTCATAAGTAATTCCTAATGGAGCCAAAACAGTAGGCCGTAATGGGTTTACAAGACAAAATATGTGACTCCAAAGGAAATATGTGAAGATATATATAGCATGTCTTGAATTGAAAGTTTTACGCAAAGCAAAAGAATGCACTACAATATGTGTTAGCGATACGTTATGATAAAAGTAATGATGGCATTTCCCAATAGGGATTTGTAAGGAAGCGATTACAGTGCACAACCTTAGAGTTTGTCGAAAGCAAAAGAGCATAAGGGATGTCGCCTAAAGAAGTCAACTATCATAGTTGATTTGAATTAGAAAGTTTGGGTTTTAAAGAGAATGAGGGGACAATTGCTTTTGTGCAAAGTTATAGAATGGGAAATTCATTTCCAAATCCTATATATGAGGATGACATCTTACTTGCTAGTAATGATGTCAATCTACTATAGGAGAAGTTCTTGTCCTCAAGGTTCAATAGGAATGTTCTCGGTGAAATGAATCTTGTCATACGAATTGAAATTCACCGTGATAAAAGAAGAAGGGGTATTGGGACTATCGCATCGGCATACTTAGAAAAGATTCTAAAGAAATAAAGTATGCAAGTGTGAAAACCTACTGTTCCTATAGTTAAGGGTAATGGATTTGAGAAATATAATGTTCCAAGAATCGATATGAAAAGCTCAAATGATTATGGTACCATATGCTTCAGGTTGTTGGAAGCCTAAAGAATGCAAGTATGACATTACCCTAACACAGTTCACATATCCGGGTTATTTTGGCAAAAACCAGTCCCGAGATATAGATCACTGGAATGGAGTAAAGAATGTTGGCCTCATGCTAAGTAAGAAAGAGTATGTACTCTCGTTGTGGGTACAAATGTTTGTATATGGCGAGATGTGTATAGAAATCCACATTCTAAACACTCATAGTTGGAGTTTTATTGTGGAAAAGCTCCAACAAAGAACTATTTTGTATCATTAGTGATGCAAAGTTAAGGTATAGCATGTAACAAGGCTACGGGACAGGCAAAATGATTAAGATAACTTATACCCGGAGTTGATGATGGTGCACAACGGCAATAACCATTTAAGTTGTTCACTCCTAAGACAACGAGTCAAGTGTGATGCCAAACACATTGACATAAAGGTTTACGTTGTAAAGGAGAAAGTCCGGAATCATATTCAAAGTATTGAACATAAAAGTAATAAGAAAGTGCTTGCAGATCTCCGCTTACCAAAGGCTTACCACCAAAGTGTGTTTAGAGAACACACGGTCGACATGGGTTTATGGTATAGCCTATGTTTTCCGGACAATAAACGGCCCAAAAGTTAAAGAACTTATTTGGAACGGAGATGTGTATTGTAGCCGTGAATTCTATCGGCAATTGACCGTGACGATGAAGCGGTTCTATGCATTAATTTGTAATGGAATGTGTAAAAGTGAAAATGTCAAAAGTAAGGTATATGTTGAGATCAAGGGGGAGAATGTTAGTTGATCTCCTCCTGACTCGGTCCAACGACCGAGTCAGGGCCTTTGATCGCCCCTGATCGGGGGGAGCCCAGTCAAAGACTTGGCTGGTGGGCCCCTGTCGCACAGTGCCTATAAGAGGAGGTGGGGGCCACTGGCTCTAGAAGCGAGGTTCAACAGAGCCGCCCCCCACTGTCCAAACCCTAATCCGATCTAGAGGGAGGTGCTGCCAGCGACGGGAAGCGCCACCGGCATCTTCACCGTCGCCCCTGCACCAACTCGACGTCCCCGACGTCCACGCCGCCGCCAGGACGTCCGGCTCCACCTCCACTACCGCGACGACCTGTCTGGTATGTCGACCTGTGTCTATCCCCCCTCTCTCTCCTTCTCTATCTCTGTGTTTGTGCATCACTCGATGGTGTGCCGCTGCTTTATACCAAATTACAGAGTTCCACCCATCTTGATCTACCCTAGATGATCTAAAGATATAACACAGTTCACTTCTGCATTCTTGTCTGAAAGTTTGTATGGTGACGAACATTGCAGGCACTATTCTCAGTGATGATTGACATACCCCGACAAGACGGTTGAACAGCGCAGATTTACCGACATTCGGCCTCCCAATAATTGCCACCTTTGGAAGAAGGTTATCTGGAATCTGAATCATATATAGGCCAGTTACATCGAAAAAATATTTTCCAGCATTTGGACATTTCATTCAGTAGAATATCAATGTATGTATACTGACATGTTTGGACACAGATATCTTATCCCTGATGTTTCTTCGTTTCTCCCTGACATCATCATCTGAAATGCAATCATTGTCCGAATTACTGAAAATAGAACTAGTGCACAAAAGAGTGGCTCTATGATGAAAAACAGACACAACATTCAATTGGAGACCAAACAGGAATTGAAATTTCAAAGCTACTGATTAGTTCTTCGGTGCCTTGTCCAAATACTGGTGGTATCTGCAGAGCTCAAAACTGATACAGACAAGTGGCAGCGAATAGATTGCGCAATTACACACTCTCAGAGCAAATCCTGCACAATCCAGCTGACAACGAAAACTTCGCTAACAACTCACCGATGTGGAGCTCCCTTGCGAGGCGTTTGGCGAGGTCGGCGGCGGCGCCACGGGCCTCCTCCTCCATCGCCTCCACGTCCATCTCCTCATCATCATCTTCATCCTCCTCCCACTCCTCCTCCTCGCCGTCGTATTCGTACTCCTCCTCCTCGTCCTCGTCCTCTTCATCGAACTGGAAATCGGCAGAGACTTTCTGCGCGGCTGAAGCGCGGAGCCCAGCGCCGCCGCAGCGGCGGGCGGGCGCGTGGAAGGAGAGGAGCAGCGGGCGCGGGGCGGCGGCGGCGAGCGGGGACCTGTGGTGGAGCGAGCGGGAATGGCGAGGCGCCAGGGGTTTGGAGGGTGCGAGGAGGTGGCGGAGGAGAAGGGCGCCGCGGCGGCCATGGCTCGACGACGGCGGCGGCGGGGAGGAGAGCAGAGTAAGCAGTGGGCTGCGCGTGGATAAGGCAGGCGTGCCGTTATTAACGGATCGGACTGTTAACGGTAGAGTGTGAGTATTGGCTCCCGATTTTTTGCTTAGGATCCGCTATTTAGCACGCAGGCTCCTTAATATATATGCAAGTACATATCTCGAAGCAATATTAGTTTCAAACAAAGGTAAACTTACTGTTACATAATACTACAAATATGAGACGGAATTGATCCTGTGATCTCCATTGCACTAGCAAGCCGTGGATATCCCACCAACACAGGTTTCCTGGACCCCAAGTCAGCTGACAGTGGCCGCCATTGATGCCCTTTCACTTGTTATGATATATGTACCAATCATCGGAAAGCTGCACAGTGCAAATATAGTGGGGATAAGTTACGCACGCGGTAATTGGAGAGAAAAAAATCCACGCACACAACTGATACATATGAAACCAAATATGTTCTTTTACACTAATTCTGTCTTCAACTAACGGAATTACGGAATGGATTGCTATTGAATTTTTGTAATTTAGTAATGCTAAATATAACTAATTCTTGTGAGAGAGCAGAGCTTCCAAATTTACTTTCATAATTAATTGTTTTCCTCCTGCTGCAAATTTGTTCCTACTTTTTGTATGCAGCAAGGAAACTAAAGTAGTGCACGATCGAAGAGAATACAAACAAAGGGCATATATAGTTGTATGCAGCTCGGCAGTGAACTTACTCGAACATTGATGATGTGGGCCAACTTCGTCTTGTTCTCTTTTGTTTCACACCACTTCTTCAGTTCCGGGCAGCAGTTAATCTCCAGCATCTCAAGCTTGGTGAGTTGCTGTATACATTCAGGCAATGACTTGATGCCAGGACATCTCGAGATGACGAGGCTTTTGAGAGAGCAGAGGTCGCTCAGCCACTCAGGCAGTGCTGATATGGCTCCGAACCAATCCAACTTCAGCGACTCAAGGGAAGTGAGGTGCCGTGTGCTTTCCGGCATGCTCCTCAGCTCACGTCCAGAGATACTCAACTCTCTGAGGGCAGGGAAGTGGTGGAATAGCTTTATGCTCTGGCAGGAGTCACCCGCTATCCCCAAATCCAGTTTGATGGCTCGACTAGAGGTAGAGCATTGATGCCTGGTTTCATCTACCTCCTCCAATGAAGATATAACTTGGTCGCTCCATTTTATAGTGCACTCACGAAATATTGGTGGGCATGGCTTCAACCTCAACCTCGGACAACGAATCATCTCCAACTTGTCTAGCACAGGGAACATAAACTCCTCCCCACCATCCTCAACAGAGTATGTTGTGTTCCACTCCTCCAAGCCTTCCATACTACTGAGACGGAATGATGACAATCTAGGGAATGCTCCTTTGCCACCACACAATTCCCCGTCGATTCTTTTAATGCAAGGCAATTTAAAGAGCACCAGCTTTATTAGGTGCGGTAGCTGTCCAAGTGGTGGCAGGTTGGTACACCTGGGCAGACCACTCAATTGAATAGAAACAAGATTTGTCAGATGACGATAAATGCACATGAGCCAGTCTGGAAAGCTCCTACAGCTGTAACCTTCGAGGCACATGCTCCTCAGACCTCTTGGTGGCACTAGCTGTTCCAACAAATCTTTGCCCTTCAGATTTTGATCATTTCCCACAGTCGACCGAGTCCATGTCAAGGTTAAATCCAATAGATTATGTTTGTCTGACAGCTTAACTTTAGTTGCTTCTTCTAGAGACTTCACATTTTCAAGAGAATGTATTGTTAACTCACTGACATGATGGACACCCTCGAGCAGAGGAAGATTGCTGCAACCATTGACCTCATCCGCACGAACAATGAACAATGGTAATGTTTGTAAATAATTTAGCATTGAACCGGCCAGATCCACCAGATCACGCGCGCACCCATTCAGCAGTAAGGACTTCAGCCCAAGTGTACCTATGATCTCTGGTAGAGAGTGAAGACCAAAACAGTACGAAAGATCCAGCGTATGCAATCTTTTGAGGTTACCAATACTTTCCGGCAAACTTGTTAAATCGGAACTAAACGAAAGGTCCAGGTGCTCAAGATTAGTAAGCCTACAGATATATTCAAGAGCTCCTAGGTGTTGCATGCTGCTGCATGACACATCCAGATGCAACAAATTTTGGAGCTTCATCAGTGACTCTGGCACTTCTCTGATTTGGCCACAGCCTGACATGTCCAAATACCGTAAATGCATGAGGCTGCCGATAGCTTCTGGTAGCTGATCAAGACATTTACAACATGATAAGTTCAAATATTGGAGTTGTGTGAGGCGACACAAAGTTTCAGGTATTGCTTTTACACTGGAGTTTCCAGATAAGTCAAGATGCTGCAAATTAGTGAGATTACCAAGAGAACCTGGCAGTTCTGTAAGACCACAACAACCTGACATGTCAAGATGCACCATACACTTGAAGTCACCAAAAGACTCTGGCAATTTGGATATATCAGAACAACCGGACAAATATAGATATTTCAGACACCCAAGATTGCCAACTGATTCTGGTAGTTCAGTAATTTTTGAAAACCCATTAATGTTTAGGTACTGCAGTTTAGATAGCTCACTGATACACTCTGGCACTGATGTTATCCCAGAACATCCGGACATGTCAAGATGAACCATAGACTTTAAGCTGCCAAATGATCGTGGCAATTCAGATATACCAGAGCAACCTGACAAACATAGATATTTCAGACACCGAAGCTTGCCAATTGAATCTGGCAATGTAGAAATTTGTGGAGATTGATTTAAGTTGAGATATTGCAGTTTTGATAGCTTAGTGATACACTCAGGGACAGTCTCATTTTGCATTCCTGGGGCAACAAGACACCTCAGCTGCTTCAGTTTGCCAATTGAAGCTGGCAACAATACACCTGACAAGCATCCACTGAAATCCAAAATGCGCAGACATATTGCGAATGAAAATGCACCACTCTGGATATTCAGTTGGACACTATCGAGAAATGAAGTGCCCTCAATTTTGAAGGCATATTTTCCAACTTTGTTGTACTATCATACTTTTTGAACAATGAATAACGGAAATATTTCTGGGCACTTGTCTTCCTCGGTGGTGCAACATCATAAATTTTTAGCAGGTCAGCCATTGTCAAACTTGCCAGGTCATGCACCAGATCGTGCATTGTGTATCGCACATCATGATTTTGAGAAACCTCGTGCTTTTGAGAAGTCTGAAAAGATAATGATACAACATTCATTAGAGATGTCAAATAAGACACACCATTTAACAAAGAGTTTAGATCCACCTTCACATGCATGCACAACTTGGGGACAGTCACAATGCAAGACTCTATCGTGAAGCCCAAGACTATTTAATACCCTTATATTTATTGTATTTTTCTGATGTGGCGATATATTTACCTCAAAGATTGTGGACTTAGAGTCTAAATAAGACTTGGAGTCTTGGTTTTTCTCTTACCTCTCTCTTCAATAAATATACCGCCACATCAGTGAAATATAATAAATAAGAGGTAATAAATAATGCTTGATCTCCATGATAGAGTCAGACCGTGAACGCCTTAAGAGTATATATCATCATTCATTAGAGCTACAACCGCATCCCACGTTGTGGAGTGTAACACTTGTTTCGAATAGGTATAAAGTTAGAGATTTGGCCAATGTCATGTTCACCTAGTTGTGTTTAATTACCATCTAGGAATAAATGCGTATCAGATTTGTCATTACAACAATAAGCCCTGATTTGTTATTCCAGACCCCATGGTGCTACTTCTTTTGTGTCACCGTCATGTTAGCTTCCAACAGTGATATTTAGTAGGGTCGCCTAGCACCTGGACAACTGGAAGCTATGGACCTGGAGAACACATGCACGCAAGCTACGCGTCCTGGATGACTGGTTATTGCAATCGTGGCAGAGCTCAGCGCGACGCTCAATGGTTTGCGTGCAGGGACGCTCAATCGTGGCAGAGCGCCGTGGACCTACCGACCTATAGCGCGGGCTCATGAAGGCCGAGGTGGCACAGATCCTGTGCTGTGCACGAGGACGCACAAGATGGGCAGCTGGTGGATGGCGCCGAGACATAGGACAGCGATGTACTAGCCGCCCTCTACGTCTGCAGCGTTCTGCCTAGCATTACCGGGGTCAACACCATGGTCAAGTTGCATGCTGCTGCAGTCTGACACATCTAGATGCAACAAATTTTGGAGCTCCATCAATGACTCTGGCAGTTCACTGATTTGGCCACAGCCTGACATGTTCAAATACCTTAAATGCAAGAGGCTGCCAAAAGCTTCTGGTAATTGATCAAGACGTCTACAAGATGATAAGTTCAAGTATTGGAGTTGGGTGAGGTGACACAACTGTTCAGGTATTGCTTTTACACTGGAGTTTCCTGATAAGTCAAGATTCTGCAAATTAGTGAGATTACCAAGCAAACCTGGCAGTTCTGTTAGACCAGAACAACCTGACATGTCAAGATGCACCATACATTTCAAGTCACCAAGTGACTCTGGCAATTTAGATATACCAGAACAATCGGACAAACATAGATATTTTAGACACCCAAGATTGCCAATTGACGTTGGTAGTTCAGTAACTTTTGAAGAACCATTAATGTTTAGGTAGCACAATTTAGATAGATCATCAGTGATACACTTTGGCAGACACTCATTCTGGATTCTTGGAGCAATAAGACACCACAGGTGCTTCAGTTTGCCAATTGATGCTGGCAACAATATACCAGAGCATTCACTGAAATCCAAAGTGCGCAATGATTTCGCAAATGAAAATGCACCACTTGGGATATCCAGTTCTCCACTATCCGAGAAGCGAAGAGCCCTGAGCTTTGAAGGCATATTTGCCAACTTCATTGTAGCATCATATTTTCTTAGCAATGAATAACGACAATATTTGTGGTCATGTGTATTTCTCTGTGGTGCAACATCAAAAACTATTAACTCCTCTGCCACACTCAATTTTGCCAAGTCATGTACCAAATCATGCATGGTGTATTGCACCACTTGTTGTTGAGAAGTCTGAAACGATAAGAACATAACAACATTAATGAGAAACAAAAACTAATGTCCACATTATGTAAATTAAATAATGGTTAAATTTGTCACTCAGATGCAAATGGTGTGTCAGAAAACCTTTTATGCTTACAAAAAATATTTACAATATTTTAAATGTTCATGACATCGACGTTTTGAAATAAGAATGGGGGAAGGAATTGAGGAATAATGTATTGATAAGAAAATAGGCATCCAAATACATGTTTGTAGAATTGAAGTATAATTAGTGTGCAGTGTGTTCCCACATCTTATTTTATTTTAATGGGCTTTAGTATGTATGTGGCATAGTAGCTCCTTTACTCAAAACCTTGTTGTTTTTCTGAAGAAGGTATTTAATCTCAATTCTCCAACACATATACATAAAGTTTTCTCATGAAAATATTTAAATTATATCATAAATTAATTAGGCTTCATAATTATATATTTTCAAAGACATGACTCCAGAGATGTACAATAAGGACTACTCGCTGCCTGAAGTGTCATTATTTGTTGTTAGTTAGAATATACAGCGATATGTATGTATAAAAATATTATTTTGCATTATTAAGAAAAGATTATAGAAATAGTTGACAGAGTAAGTAGAATATACAGCAATATGTATGTATAAAAATATTATTTTGCATTATTAAGAAATTTGATTATAGAAATATAAAGGACAAAAATAGCTCCACTAACATGTCTCATACCCTCAAGTTATCCCTGAAGCGGTGCCCCCACATCACCAAATTTTATATGGTTGTTGGATTTACTAATCAATATGCTCATATGTTGTAATGCAAGGAACTGTTTTGTCACCATCCTAGCCCGATAAACATGCAACCATTAAGTCTCGGTGGCCATTGCTTTATGGCTAAAAATACGAAAAAAAATAGTTTATGCCCTTTAGGCTTTTGTTCACCTGTAACGGTCTACAAAATTAAGAGGCCCTGTTGGTAGGCACAAACTGCAACAGCCCAGTATCAGAGAGTTGCACTGCTATTATTCGTAAATACTACTAGACAGTGACCAACATGTAGCGTGTGTAAAAGCATGTAGAGTATTTTGACGTTTTGGCAGTGGTGATAAAACAGAAGATAGAGAGTAGAGTGTTATGACAGCGGTAGTATCCAGGTAGGATCTAAGGAATAATATGGGCGCAAGCCATATTATAATGTGTGGTTATCTTTATTACGATGGCTTCCCAATCACTAGGACGAGTGATGTGATAGCGGTAAGGGCAAGATGCGTTAAATTCACAACTTATATAGCGCATAGGATGCTAAGTAGCAAAAACGATCAAGATCCAAGCTAGAACAAAGTTTAGCAGCTGTGGAAGTTAAAGAGAAGTGGAGTGATATGACAGTGCCAATGGCCCAGGAGGGTGTATGGGCATGAAGCCATATTTTCATGACATCCCAAACACAAGGCCTAAACACTACTACCAATTTATATTAATCCTTATCGCTCCAAACGTAGCCCCTTTAACTCTTTTACACTAAGCAAGACACATAAGTATAATAGGGGTAGCATGCATATATATGCAGGCCTGCTCCATGTAATTAAGGAGCTACATCATAAGTATATTTTGGACATAGAGTGTTACATTGTTTCCTAGTCGACAAGCCAGAGTGCATGTCAATGAAGCTAGGAGTGATCAATGGCGTCAGCATGTCACTTTGGTGGCTATTTAGTATAGGTGTCACCTATCAAAGACTACTTGGATAGTATAGAGTTAGATAGAACTGGAGGTGGCATCACCGTTAGCTAGAGTTTGGTGTCAGTTGAGATGGGTTATAATAGTTCACTATTGGCTATTGTCTAGAGTACCTCTTAGGAATATGCAGTTTCTAGAGAAAGGAGAATTAATATAAAATTTTCAAATGTAGTTATACATATAAATGTCACTATTCTCTCTTAGGGAAGCAGGGATTCTTTTCTCTATTTCATTATAGTTATATTATAATATTTTCTCAGAACATGATTAAACATGCACTTCTAGCAAAGTATATTTGCGGTTAGTGTTCTATTTTTTACCACAAAAACGTGTATGGGAAAAGTATATGCACTTCTAGGCAAGTATATGTTACACTTGAAACATCACTTTATGAATGCATGATATACAATAGGAATCAATATCGAGATAATCATCAATAAAAATGTAGTGTTAAAGAAGTATAGTTGCATACCGAGGGCAACTTTGAAACCTGAAGGAAGGACATCCCCAAAAGTTTGTTGATGCATTCCTTTCCCTTTGATTGCTCTATGAAATCTAGAGCAGTCCATTGTTGAATCAAATAATCTTCTATGATATTATGGCCTTTGGGGAATATGGCACAATAGGAAAAGCATATCCTTAGCTGTGGTGGCATCCTTTCGTAACTTAATTTCAAGGATGGAAGCACATCACAGTCTTCAGAAGATCCATTCCAGATATCACTATTATTTATTTCTATCCATCCAGATAGATCATCAATGGATCGTAGCATGAATCCAGCTGCTTGAGCTGCCAATGCCACACCACCACATTTCTTTGCAATATCCAATCCTACTTGCTCCATTTCTTCTTGGTTAGATTTAAGTTCAAATTTACTTGATCTCTTAATTATTTCCCAACATTTCTCATCTTCCAGAGCTTGTAGCATGTATGGTTCACTGGTGGAAACTTCCATTGCAATCTCTTTCTTGCGTGTGGTTACTATGACGTCTACCTTCCTGCCCTTGACGTGAAGCATCATTCTCAGTTTGTCCAATTCCATTACCTTTTCCTCCCATAAGTCATCTAGAATAACCAGAACAGACTTGCCATGAAGTACTTTATCAATGTGTATCTTCATCGCCTGCTGTGTACCCATATTTTGTTGACCTTCTTGTGTTGGTAGTTGAGAAATTATAGAGCTTCCAATTTTCTTCAAATTGAAATCTTGGGACACATAAACCCATATAAGATAATCATACTTCTTGATTTGGGCATCGTTGTAAACTAGTTGTGCCAAAGTACTCTTCCCCAAACCTCCAAGGCCATATATAGCAACAACCACTATCTCATCATCATCGCTGGTGTTTGCAGATAACAAGTTTATGATTTCCTTCTTTTCTCTATCCCTCCCTACTATAGGCTCTTCAGGCAAATATGACATTGTTTCACGTTCATCATAAGGTAGCTCAGTATTAGTACTCTTGCCAATTTTGAAGTTGAAGATAGCAACTTCTTTGACAATTTTCCTTAGCTTCTCTCTTAAACTCTTCATCCTATTAGCCACGGCAATTTTCTTGTATGACATTGGTAGACATGAGAGAACTCCTGGCATCTGCAAGAGTTTGATTTATTCTCAGTAGAAACCAACAATATGCAAAGATGCATCAAATTGTATAAAGTTACAATGAACATAATCAACAACCGCAAACTGAAATAAGAGCATTAAAACCTATGAATCTAGAAATGCAAAAAAAATATCTTATAATTTGAATGGAGGGTGTTGTTAATATAATAAATCGAAAATGGGATGCGAAGGAGACATGCATTAGCAACTTTCTACAACACTTGTAACAATACAAGAAGATATCTTCAGGAGTAATTATGCTAGAATATGACAAAAGATACATTATTTTTCTATTTGTCATGATATATATAATCATATTTGAATTTCTAATATCTAAAATTCTATTAAAAATTACTGGTTGGGCAGTACGGGTCATGTGCTAGCATCCTAATTAAATTTGTGTAGGCACACCTAAACTCATGCACCTCCACGTACATAATCTCTGAGAGCATGCAGATCTGATCTACTGAAGTACTGAACTATTCCATTTAGGATCCAAAATATGGAATTGTGTATGGCGGTAGAAATAGATTACTAGTCAAAGGCGATCTGGAGACATTTGAAGTGTAGATAGAATAACTACGAACCTTTGCGTTTGCTTGGTCATTAGTGTCTTGGTAGTCTTCGAGCATGTCAGAGATGTCTATGGCAGCATCTTTCAGCCGCTTCAGCCATAGCCGCACCTGCGCCTCTTTGACCGACTGTCTCTCGGCATCCTCAAGCACAGCAGAGATGGTCTCAAGATGATCCTTCATCTCCTTCAGGTCCTTGCCGAAGTTCCAGAGCAAACTGGCCTGCCCAACGATGGCAGAGACCAGCTTACCTATGGCGATGCGGACGAAAGGGGATGCCAGTAAGATGGCTACTTGTGCTCCGGCTCCGGCCATGGTGGATGGCTAGCGGAAGCTGCGCGGATCGACCTCTGCTCGTGCCCCCTCGCCCGTCGAGTGGAGCGGGGCTGCCGCCGCCGACGTCGCGCCGGGGATGGACGTCCCGCCACTCAAGAAGCACCAGCGAGCGGAGGTGGTGATGCGGAGAAGGGGCCTCCGCCGCGCGCGCCGGGAAAAGGGCCTCCGCCGCCCGCGCCGGGGAGAAGGGGCCTCCGCCGGCCTGAACCACGCCGGAGAAGGGGCCTCCGCCGGCCGGAACCGCGCCGGATAGGCGAGCGCGTGGGGAGGGGAGCGCCGGTGGCTTGCGACTGAGAGAAGAGAGAAGGAGTTGACAGGAAGAGATAAGGGAAGACGGGGAAAAAAAGTTTTTCGCGGGTCACGCGCACATACTACTAGCCGCAGCTGCTTTTGTTACGACGCGGCTGTTTGTTCACATGTGTTCACATGCATGTTGCGAAATTCACCATGGGAGCTAGCTATTCCGTGTTCCTCCAAGACTTGCTGTTACCAGTCAATTCCCTTCCCCTCCTCCCTCATTTCGTCCTCATTTCATGAACATCTGGCTCCTCCACATACTTTCGGTCTTGCTGATGTGGGCACACCATACACCATGCATCTCGATCGCTTTCGCGATGACCTGTAGAGGCTCGCGCCTGTGCTTCCCATGCATGGAGGGGACATGATTTTGATCTGACAATAGGTGGATGTAATTGAATTCTAGGCTAAATACCTCCAGTCGGAATTGGAAATGAGGTGGTCAGGTTCGTGACTGAAGGCAAGATGTAGTGACTTACACAGACACACGGTACACAACTCTGCCTTGTTTAGATTCTAAAATTCACCTCTAAATTTTACTATACAAAAAGAAGATTTTCTATCACATTAAAATATCGGCACATATATGGAGTATTTTTTTTCTCGAATACGCAAAAGATTTGCGCATCATTGTATTTAAGAACAAGAAAGTTTTACAAGGTTTTCTAGGGTGGATACAAGATTTTAAACACGCCCCGCAACCCCCAGATTGAGTACATGGTGGATTACTGACGCACTAACATCCTAGTTTTGGTGCTCCGGCATCGATCCATAGATCGGCGGTGTGCTGGATGGCCGGCGCTCATGTGCGACCACCGCAGCTCCTCCGCGGTCGCTTCCAACGCTTCTCGTCCTGGAAGAGCTCCTGCAAGGCCTGAGCGTCTCCCGGTCTTTCCTGGAACATTTCATCCAGCTTCTGCTCCCCTTCTTCTGTCGGGTGCGCTTGAATGAATCCCAGGTGCTGCATGGCGAGGACTTCGCCTCTCTTGGAGACTGGCACCTTGGAGAGCGGGTTGCCGCAATGTGCCTGCTCCTCCTCCATGGCAGCTTGGCCGAGTTGGAGTCTACCACCGGGGCCGGCAGTAAGGGGGAGACTGCCTTCTTGAAGGCACGCTTGGTGAAGTCCTTGAGGCGCCAAGTGAATGAAACGTCCTTACCGGTCAGAGTCGCACCTCCCAGCTCCTCGACGGACGACTCAACGTGGATCGGCGTGGTGCACTCCGTCGTCGTAACACCCGCAGCCACGGGCTGCCCTGCTGCGCGGGTCACACAGTACGCGCCCGACGTGCTGAACCCGTGCGGCGGCCCGTCATCGTCCTCGCAGTCGTCGAAGAGCACCAGCGAGCGCGGCGGGGATGGTCGTGGCGGTGTACGGTGGACCCCGTTCTCGACAACGCCATCCCGGCCAACCACCGCGAGGCCGCTTAGTCGGTCGTTGTGGGTGGCAGCGCCTCTCCCGAGCTTGGGCAAGGCGGGAATTGTGGTCGCGGCCAGCCGTGGACGGGCTCTACTCCTGGTGTAGACCAAGGTGGGGCGCGGTGCAGGTGCCCGCCATGCTCCAGGCGGCTGAACCCTGGCGGCGCGTCGTCGTCATTGTCGCCCACCGAAGGCCACCCCTCGGTGACGGCCCCGCCCATCCTGGGGCACAGCTCAACCGGGCAGACTTGGGTCGGGTCGTCCGCCTCTGGTTGCGACAAGGGCGCTCCCTCGTCACCGAATACGGTGGCCACTGCGGGTCCACTGTTCGTCGGGGCCGCTATGTCCACTAGCGACACCAGGCTCCCTGCCAGAGCATCCATGTCTGCAAGGTCTGCGTCCGTAGTCGCGAACTCCTCCTGGCAGGTCGTGGGGGAGGTCCGCTCGTCCTCTGTGTCGACGTACACGAGTTCCTCTTATGACCCCTGCTGGAGTGTGCTCGTGGTCGTGGTGTCGGGGAAGCGGTCCCTCCAGAGCTGCCGTCCAACCACCGTCGATGTCGCCCAAGGCCTCCCACCGCGGCGGCGACGAGGACGCGGCCGACCAGGGGGTGGAGGGCACGACCTGCACAACCGGTGAACATTTTGAGCATAATTAATCAATGTTTGGACAATTATTGCCAAATAAAAAAAAAGTTACAGTACTGCACAGTGCATTCGGGAGGTGCCGATTCTGGCATCTAAACAAGGCGATACGACAAGGCGATACGTTTTCAGCTGCCATTGGTATACACAAACGTCAACCTAGCCTATTATCCTCCATAATTCGTCAGCCTAGCCTATTATCCTCCATACGGATCACTAAACCAAAACGGCGCTAGCTGCACATCCATCCACCAAGTAAGTCTTTTTTAATAAAAGATAGTATTTCATATCCAGCTTCATCTACGGACAGGTAGAATCAGACCAATTTTTATAAAACTAAAGACGTCATCCACGGCATTCCAGCTTGCTACAAGACAAGAATACACCGTAAAATGCACGGCAACAACACTAAAAATTTTAGGAGATAACTATGCTGACACCAACACTAACAGCCAACGAGGAATCTTCCAAAAGCGACGTGTTCAACAAGAGCATGACATATAAGATGCCATCATCGCCCGATCAGAAAGGCCGCTCTTGGATTTTCCCCCTGAAAGATCTCTATGACGCCCTGTGTTGAAGAGAAGTGACGACACATCCAAGGAGGAAGTGGCACCACGGGTGTCACCGTCATTAAAACGCAGCAGCCGTCTCACCGAAATCCATGTCATTACGCCAGTGACCAACGAGGAAGACCGCTGCCAGACCCGTAACAGTGGAGTTCTTGGGAAGTGCACCACTAGCATTGCAGATATGGCCTCAATCGGAGACAGTGCCAGATGGCCACCACATCTCCACACGGGGCCATCCGCACCTCCACGAGCAAGCGCTCTGGAGCCTGAGAACCGACAAGTGTACCGGATCCATCGCCCGAAGCCCAAATATTGGATCCTTCCTCCTCCTCTACCAACCAGATCCAACCGTCGGAACAGCACCAGATGCGCAAATCCAGCCCAAAGGGAACTGGATCTGACCGCCGAAGGACCAAATTCGCCAACCCCATCGTACCCCATTGTCACGAGGCTCCTCATGTGCACGGTCTGGCCATCGGAGAACCGAAGCCATCGGCCGCCCACCGCCGCCCATACCATTGTCTCCACGGCCGTCAATGCACCTGTGGATCGCTGGAGTCGGTGAAGAGACGCCCTCGCCACCACTTCATTGCCACAGCTCAAAAGGGCCCTGATGCCGCCATGGCGCCATCACAGTAGCCTGCACGGCCTTGCCGGCGGCCCACTCTAACGGCGGTTAGACGAGAGAGGAGGGAAGAGGGCGGAGGCGGCATGGCGTAGGCAGAGCCGCCCGAGTCGCCCGCGTGGGCCATGACGCGGGGCGGCAGCTAGGACATACTCCCTCCGTTTCGATTTAAGTGTTGTTCTAGCGACAGTTCATTATTCCATTTTATCCGTCGCTTAGGCACCTACCGTAGGCCTGCATGCAGCTTTTTCTGTCACACCGTCACACCGGCCCATCCCACCTCCACTGGCACGTTGCAAGCTTGCGTACTACTCGTTCGGTCTTTGGACGTTGCACCACGTTGTTTATTCAGCTTGAGTTGTTTATTTTTTGGCATCTGTCATCTGTACTACTTCGTAGGGTGCCTTGGTCTTTGTGCGTGGCTGCCTGACGACAAATATATCGGAATGGAGGGAGTACACCTAGTCGTATAACGGTAGGACGTTGTTCAGTCGTTCATCATATGCAACGCCGAACGGGCTGAGTTGCAGCATTACCATCATCAGGTCTTGTTTAGTTGGTGAAAAGTTAGAATTTTTCTAACTGTAGCACTTTCGTTTGTATTTGACAATTAATGTTCAATTAGAGACTAACTGTTCAAAAGATTCGTCTCGCGATTTATAGACAAACTGTGTAATTAGAATTTTTTTACCTACATTTAATGCTCCATGCAAACGTGGAAAAGTTGATGTGATGGAAAGAGTGAAAAATTCTAACTTTAGCCTTGCATCTAAACGAGGCCTCACTTCGTCCACGAGTGTTTGTCCATAAATAAATGCGGTCATGGTCCTCATTGACGGAGGACGAAGAGAGCTGTTTCCCATCAGGCTTTGTATGCTGCTGTTGCTGGCCTTGACCTGGGCCCACCTGCCATCACATATGTGTATCTGATATGACTAGCAATAGTACCTCTCGATATCTAATTGTTTAGTTCCAACTTGGGCTTGCCCAAGTTGGATGTTTTACTGTAGCATGCATTGTAGCAATTTTATTTGTATTTGGTAAAAATTATCCAAATTTTGACTAATTAGGCTCAAACTGTTCATCTCGCAAGTACAACAAAATTGTGCAATTAGTTTTTTGATTTTATCTACATTTAATACCTACGCGTACATGCGACATTTTGATGTGATGGGGAATCTTCTTTTTGCGTAGTGGAATTTGTGATTGAATTTGAGGAACTAAACAAGGCCTAGAGCTGCAAGCCAAATCGCGGCGCCATGGTGGCCACGGTAAAAAAAAAAAAAAAAAAAAATCTATTGTGCTTGATGACCATCCGACGGTGTCCAATCTCCCCTCGCCACCTGGGCTATACTCAGCGGGAAACGACGATTGACGAATCGATGGAATTGTATCTTATACGGAGTACTTTTTTAGTCTATTTTCTATTCTATATAGTAACAAATATAACACAGGTAGTTGTTGATCATAATGCCGTATAGCCGTATACATACAGGTGTTTTCAACACTGCCAGGCCTCCAATGGGCCGCGATGGGTGCCTGGCTCACGTGACGCGTAGTGAAGCAAATTTAGCAGAATATCGCTAGTTCACAAGCCGTTACAGACAGTCCTCCGAACATCACAGAACAAATGACAATCACTCTCTCTTTTATTTATTTTTTGGTGTAATTTCTACTAAATCTCTTTTTATTTTGTTTTTTAGTGATTTCTTTCACAATATTGAGGTGGATCACCATGGTTACTTCTCATAATTTTAGCGCTGTAGGCATTTCAATGTATTTGGCAGTATTCATAATTTAAGGGACACAGCCCTTTTTCTCATTCAAAATATGGTAAATTAAGTGAGATGCTGTTTTCCCAATGATTAATATAAACATGAGATTGTAGGTGTTAGTAGTTAGTACGTACAAGGGATATGAGCTACAGTGGGGTTTCGACAATGGGGTTGCTGATCCGTACAAAATTCTGTTACATTCCATTTTTTACCCACACATCCCAGAAGTCCGTCTACGGTTACACTTACATTTACAGTGTCATTTTTTTTTTGAAAGATTTACATTGTCATTCTAATGTCATACTTTTGGTACAGTCTGCATGTTCCAGAACTGTACTCTTGTACCATATCCATGCCTTGGAGATTTTGTTGCCTCTCACAATTTAGCAACAGAGCTCCAGACGTCCACGAACCATATATCCCGTCTGTTGTTCCAAGCACGCCTTTTCCATAGCTCAAAACAACGGATGCATATACTGGATTAGCAAATATACGAGCTAGTCCATGAACTTCTCAGCCGATTCAGGATCTTGAAACAATCAATTACCAATGCCTCAATAAAATCCCAGTGATAGAGCTGACTTGTCGCAAGCATTTAGGGAGGCTCCGTGCCCTGCTGTGGAGAACAAACAGTTGACATTTTATAATTTCCACATTTGCTAGCTAGTATATTGGTTAAGTGTTCTTTATTAGTCTTAATAAAGATCATGCTTCTATTTTCTGAAAAGTGAAAGCAGAAGAAGAGAGGTACCTGGAGGTCGTGATTCAATTAGGCAGCTATGACCATTCTGCTAGGGGTTCCTGGGCTCTGAGTTCTATTATCAGCAGATTTACCTACCAAGAACAAATGACAAAAAGTAAAGAGTTTTAGTAACCACACAATTCAAGGAAACATCAAACTGGGGCATGTCTATTGAAGAAACTTCATGGGTACTAAACTTCCAATCAATATGAATCCTATAAAAGTTGATACCAAAATGATATTACATGTGTTGCTAATCACATCTATACTAATATTTGGCTTGACCAAAGCTAGCAGTATACTAATTCGTTTTTCCCATTTTCACACTGTCAAAAATTCCTGGGGCTATCTTGCCAATTCCCCATGTGGAGAAACGGAGGAAGAAGAAGCTGGATCCACCTAGCAAGGAGCCTCGACGGAGTCGTCGACTTGCGGGCTTTCCCGCGTCAACATCTGAGGAATGCCCCCCTCACCTGAAGAAACAAGTCATGTGTGCTCTGGACATGAATGTAGACGATGAAAGGGAACACATTAGCCAGCAAGCACTGGATGAATATGTGCATTGTTTTAAGCAGCCCGTGCCAACTTCACACACTAAGGCCCTGGCTGCTCTATTCGGTTGGGTACTCCCTGAGGCGGTGTCTGCTGCTGACTTGGTTGAGTGTATTGTCTGATTGGTCCTCCTGGTCGCTTTTGCTCTCT
Source organism: Themeda triandra (assembly GCA_018135685.1). Lineage (NCBI taxonomy): Eukaryota > Viridiplantae > Streptophyta > Magnoliopsida > Poales > Poaceae > Themeda > Themeda triandra. The sequence continues at coordinate 21,655 of JAENPR010001579.1, forward strand.
AGTATCATTATGGATCCGGCACACATCCTAAATTGGAATGTACGTGGATTGAACTCAGTGGCAAGACAGGATGCTGTTCGAGTCATGGTGGATTCCTCCAAGATTGATGTCGTTTGCCTGCAGGAAACTAAAATGAGTATGGTTTCCAGACGTATGGTCCTGTCCATGCTAGGAAGTGAATTTGATAATAATTTTATTTACCTTCCTTCGGATGGGGCCAGTGGTGGAATTCTGGTGGCTTGGCGGCAACAGCTAGGCACTATTGGAGCTACCAGGGTGGATGCTTACAGTGTCTCGGTCCAGTTCTGCCCGTCCGATGGTAGTGCGTGGTGGTTGATCTGTGTATATGGTCCCCAAAATGATCATGACAAGATCCAATTTCTTCAAGAATTGAGAGATGTCAGAGTTCAGTGTTCTGGGCCATGGCTAGTAGTCGGGGACTTCAATCTTATTTATGAGGAGGAGGACAAGAACAATTCCAACCTCAATAGAGCAATGATGGGAAGGTTCAGAAGATGGATAAATGATTTGGGGGTCTCTGAAATCCCTCTTCATGGTCGTAAATATACATGGACCAGCTCCTTTACTAATGCTTCGCCTACTCTCGTTCGGTTGGACAGAATGTTTTGTACACTGGACTGGGAAGATCAGTTTCCAGGCTGTCTCTTGCAGTCTGATACTTCAAATGATTCAGATCATAGTCCCCTGATTCTTGGACTGAATGATATCATTAGCTGCAAGAAAAGATTTCATTTTGAAGCCTTTTGGCCTTCTCTGGATGGTTTCCAAAAAGTAGTGAAGGATGCTTGGGACACTGTACAGCCTAGAACCTGTCCACTTGATACCCTTGCTTTGAAACTCAAGGCAACCGCCAAAAGGTTACAAAGCTGGAGTCAAAAGAAACTTGGTCACTTCAAGTCCCAATTGCTCATGGCAAAAGAGATCGTCCACCAACATGATATTGCTCAAGAAAGCAGACCACTTCAGCCTAATGAGTTATGGCTACGCAATAATCTCAAGAAGCATTCACTGGCGCTTTCTTCTCTGCTGAGAACAATGTCAAGACTCAGGTCCAGGATGAATTGGCTAAAGGATGGGGATGCCAACACAAGTCTTTTTCACCATTATGCAAGGTATAGAAAAAGAAGAATTTCATCCCCAAATTGCATGTTGGAGATCAGGTTATCACAAAGCATGAGGACAAGGCAGCAGCTGTTCTAGATTTTTATGATAGTCTCATTGGGACTGAGTACGCTAGAGGGAGAACTATCAACTTGGACACCCTTGGCAGCCCTGCCTTTGATCTTGAAACTTTGGATTCGCCTTTCTTAGAAGAAGTGTGGAACACCATAAAGGGGATGCCGCTTGATAAGGCTCCTGGACAAGATGGGTTCACTGGCAGATTTTATAAAAGTTGCTGGGCAGTTATCAAGAATGATGTTATGGCAGCACTTCATTTCCTTTGGACCGGAAATTTCAGAAATCTCCAGAAACTGAATTCTGCATACATCACTCTGATTCCAAAAAAGACCAATGCTGTTGAAGTCAAGGACTATAGGCCAATTAGCTTGGTTGACAGTTTCGCCAAACTAGTGACCAAAATCTTGGCTAATAGGCTCGCTGATCGGCTAGATGAGATGGTGTCCTCCAACCAAAGTGCTTTCATTAAAAAGAGGTTCATTCAGGATAATTTCATGATGGTCCAGCAGACAGTTAAATTCCTACACTCTCAAAAGCAGCCTAGAATCCTCCTGAAGCTTGACATTACTAAAGCCTTTGACTCTGTGTCTTGGGCCTTTCTTTTGGAGGTGCTTAGAAAATTGGGCTTCGGCACTCGCTAGTGTGACATGATCTGTGGCCTCCTATCATCTTCATCCACCCAAGTCCTCTTGAATGGTATCCCAGGAGAAGGTATTTTGCACAGAAGGGGTCTAAGACAGGGAGATTCGCTATCTCATATGCTCTTTATTCTTGTTATGGATGTATTAAATCAGATGTTCACAAGGGCTGCTGAAGGTGGGCTGCTACAACGTTTATCAAGAAGGCCTATCCAGCATAGAATCTCTCTATATGCCGATGATGTAGCCATTTTCCTTCAGCCTAACGCAGCAGATATCAACTTATCCTTACAGCTACTGGATTTATTTGGTGATGCTTCTGGCCTTAGGACCAATGTTCAAAAAAGTAATGTGCTGCCAATCCGTTGTTCTGAGGAAAATTTGGCCCTTATTCAGAATTTGTTGCCCTGTGAGATGCTGGATTTCCCTTGCAAATATTTGGGGCTGCCACTGACCATCAAGAAGCTGACTAAGCAGCAGGTCCAACCCATCATCGACAAAATTGCAGATCAGCTTCCTGGGTGGAAGGCTGATTTGTTGACCCGAGCGGGCAGAGTTATTCAAGTGCAGTTTGTTCTCACGGGAATCTTGATTTATGTGGCAATGGCAACAGATCTCCCACCTTGGGCTCTCAAAGCCATTGACAAGATCAGAAGGGCTTTCCTGTGGAGAGGTCGAAAAGAGGCAAAGGGTGGTCACTGTCTCATTGCCTGGCCTAAAGTTTGATGCTCACGTGAACTTGGTGGCCTTGGTATTGCTGATCTAAAGGCTTTGAGTATTGCTTTAAAAGCGCGATGGACGTGGCTCAAGCGGAGTGAGCCCAACAAACCGTGGACCAAAGCTAGCAGTATACTAATTCGTTTTTCCCATTTTCACTGATCTAGATCTTCCTTTGTGTGTTTTTTTAATTAAATATCTATTCAGTAAAAAAAAATTGAGGTGATGCGCATCAATATTTTCTCACCTCGTTTGTCTGGCCGCCTTCTGCTACGCCACAATAACCGAATAGGGGTACCTGGAAATCCAGCATCTGACCGGAGTTTCTTTTCCATGTAACGGCGGTACATATCAGAGAAGAGCTTCGCATCATTCACAAATAAAACGAATGTTGGTGGACCAATGGCAGCCTACAAATAAATCAGCAATAACTTTTCTTCAGATCCAAAAGAATGCACAAGTGAGTTTGAAGATATTAATTTTGAAATATATCTGAAAGCAGTAAAAAGATTGTGAATCACTTGCTTGAAAAGTTGAAATCTTCTCTACTGAGCTTCCAGCTATTTTCGGATACTGTTGTTCCTTTATGGTTGAATTGACAAGATATATAGGATCATTTGTTATATTGGAACTATTTAACAGAAATTCCTATGCTTTTCATCTCAAGATAAGAAATCTTAGAAATGGCATTAGAAATAATCTTTGATTCTTCCCGTACCACTCCTTTTCAAATGGTTGCCGTTATTTGCACAACCCAACTCAAAATCTTACAAGCTGCCACAAGGACACATCGGTGGTGGGCCTGTGGACACACATTGCGTTCTAACAAAGATGAGCATGCCACCTACAAACCATGGTCGGTAGTAGTACTGAGCACTGAAGAGGTGTCCATTAGGAAAAGGTGTCACTGAAAGAGATTTAATTTTCAGCATTTCAGGGATCTAATTATCTTTGGGTGGCAAAAGAACCTATATCATCAAATATTCAGACATGATTTCAGGATTATTGTTTGATTGCTGGGAAGTGTAAATTTGATGGCAGAAAAAAAATGAAGTAGCAGCAATTTCATCTTGTATTATACAGATGGTATAATATACACAGTAGCTTATAGAAACAAGTTTGTTCTCATGAGAACAAAGTTAGGAAGTTGCCTGTGTTGTATAATGGACACGACCTCTTTTTCCACCTCTTGTTCTTGGTGGTGGTTTGAATGCTATAGCTTCTCTAATAACTTGATTAAGAATGGAGGTGCCAAGTCTTCTAGACCTTTCCCTCTCAACCAAAGCAGCAGCAGAAATTATCCTGAAGACAATTTAGTAAAGCATATTATAGAATATCAACACAGGAAATAATATCTTCGAGAGCTAACCACCAAAAGGGGTTAGGCAAAGCAGGTGTTTAGATCACAGGTAACAGTAATGTTGAGGGGAAACAAAAGTTAACAGATTGAACAAAAGTTTCACAAGTCTGAAACAAACTGGGATACAATAATAATTCAAAGCTGCATGTGATTTGGGTATATGAAAATGAGGAGTTTACTTTTCAACACTGGTGCCATTTGTCGCAGAACAGTAGACAATAGGTGCCCAATCAAGTATGCTTGAAGCTTTTCTCTTACATCTTGTTCATAATGTGTTGTACTCTCATGGTTCTTGTTTGGAATTGTATCCCATTTGTTCACAACAATGACACAAGCCTTTCCTTCTTTCTCAATCCTCTCTGCAATTTTATAATCCTTGATACCACAAGAGTTCAAGGTATCAAAATGAACATACAAGACAACATATGTCTCTTCGTGGGTCTAAAAATACATGTGTTCATAATTAACATACCTGCTCTGTAACACAGGCCATTGCCTCAATAACAAGGGCAACCACATCAGATCGCCGAATTGCTCGAAATGCACGCTTTACTGAAAGTGATTCAGTTGTGCTGCCAGCAGAAATAACTGCTGCCCTGCGCCGGATCCCAGCAGTATCAATGAGCTTGTACTTCTGCAGCATATTTGAGAAAATTATTGTTATATTCTTGTGAAAGAATCATGCTTTCTAAGTCACAAGTTTATTCTGTTATGTAGAAGTAAATATAAGTGACTGTAATTAGTGTGTTCAATAGAGCAATGTAAAAGCAATGGAATTAATTAAACATTAACAAAAGTATTGGAAACAGACCTCCCCATCTGCTGTAGTAAACTCAGTATCAATGGCATCACGTGTTGTCCCGCTAACTGGGCTCACAATAGTTCTATCTTCTCCAACCAAAGCATTTAGGATGCTACTTTTCCCACATTTGGTCTTCCCACAATGGCAATAGCAGGAACCTTATTTTTTCTCTTCTTCAACTGCATCCAATCCCTGCAATACCCAAGAGTTACTTTATGCTATGAAATTGTGAACGCATTAAAGTATCTTCACATAGAAAATAAACAAGGAAAGAAACATCAGATATTCAAAAGTTCAAAGACATAAATTTCTGAAGCTAGGTTAAGGTTTCCATAGTCAAATAGGACACTTCCTCACAATCCACTGGGTAAAACCTAAATCCCTAATATGCTACTCTGAGTTAGTGTGGGGGTCCCACCTGTCGTAGACACACAAATAGCATATGACTCCATGAGGGATTATGTGTTTTTTCGTTGGCATGTAAGGAAATTGCCTTGATATACTTATAAATCCATGTGGGATTTCTACTCTGGTGCATTTTCTACTTTCCAGAAGCTTTTATCTTGTTCCTGATATTGTGGGATGGAGCTACTGAACATTACCAAACCTTCAATTGTTCTAAAATACTCTATATCAATTAGCCTAGCCCTTTTGTAAGTAACTATACTTGTTTTGCTCCCACTGTCAAGTGCCATGTAGCTATGGTCATGTTGTCCCATCTTTATTTCTTAAATATTCCATTAGAATTCAGTCATTAACAGAAAAAAGCATCAAGCAACAAGTGTTTGGGTAAACCGATTTCCATACCTCAAATTTTTTCAGCTCTGAACACACCAGGTCAAGGAGATCTCCAGTTCCTGTGCCAGTAATAGCAGAAATTGGCAGAGGAGAAAACCTAGTAGGAACCAACAGAAAGATGAGCTGAACAACTTGGCTGACTGTTGGGAAGTAAAAAAAAGTCAAACCATAACAAAAAGAAATATGTCCTTGTTATTATGTTGTATTGCATTAAAATCACAGAACAAGTGGAGAATTGCATACAACAAAGTGTAGAAACATTTTGATCTTAGAGAGAGTGGTGTTCAAATGAGCTTAGGGCGTTAAATTTTCGAAACTGTTTATTGCTTATTTCATAATTTACATCAAACAACAGCCACTAGTAAGTATTTTTACTTTATTCATGCGTGTTGTTTGGCTTGTATTTGAGCAGTGCTGCAATACACCATATCTAGTGTCAAGTTTTAACTATGATTGTTGCCCAAAGTATCACATGAAAGAACCAATGCATTATTGTATATATGTCGAAATACAAAGAAAACAGTGAGTGATTTTAGACAGACAAAGTTATATGCTCACCCTAGTGACCAAAAGTCTAATGCTTGCATTTGCCCTTTCCGTGGAGATTCACACTTATTGACAGCAAGTATAACACACTTGTCAGAGTAGTTGCGTCGTAACCAATCAGAAATCTCTATATCAGCTGCCACAAGACCAGCCTGAAATATGTTTTCACACCATTTATGCTACTAAAAGCGGAAGTTACACAAGAAATTATAGAACAACAATATCTGATCAACAAATGTTTAAGGGAAGTATTAGAAGTTGATCTATTCAAGGTCGATGTGAATTCAAATATTAAGCAACCACTTCCCGGAACCGAAAAGAAAAGGTGATTGCCTAAACCTGCCTGACCATCCACGACGAACAGTATGACAGATGCTTCCTCAACAGCTGCAACTGCTTGCTTTTCAATCATTGATGGCATCCGTGCAATAGCAGCTTCTCTAGTGGCGAGAGGAATCCCATCCATACCAACAGTAGTGGTGACGGCAAGTTCTTCCATCACACCTGTTTGAGACTTCGACAAAGTGATCACCCCGCCAGTATCAATAACCATAAACTCCTGATCGCCCCAGTAAGACCGTCCATATAAGCGATCCCTCGTCACACCAGGTTCGTCAACAACTATAGCCCTATTTCCCTGAAAAAAATCATAGTTCAGTTTAATTCTGCATTCAGTTCTGAAAATTGTATGGTGATCAACATTGCAGGCACTATTCTCTGTGATGACTGACGTACTCCGACAAGTCGATTGAACAGCGCCGATTTACCGACATTCGGCCTCCCAATAATTGCCACCTTTGGAAGAAGATTATCTGGAATCTGAATCATGTATAGGCCAGTTACGTCAAACAAATATTTTTTCAGCATTTGAGCATTTCAATCGGTAGAATATCAATGTATGTATACTGACATGTTTAGACACAGATATCTTATCCCTGATGTTTCTTCGTTTCTCCCTGACATCATCATCTGAAATGTAATCATTGTATGGATTACTGAAAAATGAACTAGTGCACCACATAACAGTGACTCTGATGAAAAAAAGACACAACATTTCACTCTAAAGGTTTTTGTAACAATAGGAGGCTCTCTGATGCAAAAAAACAGGACACAACATTTCACTCTAGAAGTTTCATAGCAATAGGAGGCCAAATATCCAAACAGTAGTATCTGCAGATTAGTTCAACGGTGCCTTTAATCAAATATCCAAACAGTAGTATCTGCAGAGCCCAAAACCTTGGTACAGACAAGTGGCAGCGAATAGATTGCGCAATTACACAGTTTCAGAGCAAATCTTGCACAATCCAGCTGACACGACAAAAACTTCGCCAACAACTCACCGATGTGGAGCTCCCGCGCGAGGCGTTTGGCGAGGTCGGCGGCGGCGCCGCGGGCCTCCTCCTCCATCGCCTCAACATCCATCTCCTCCTCATCTTCATCCTCCTCCCACTCCTCCTCATCCTCGCCGTCATATTCATACTCCTCCTCCTCCTCATCGTCTTCATCGAACTGGTAATCAGCAGAGACTTTCTGCGCGGCAGAAGCGCGGAGCCCAGCGCCGCAAGGGCGTGCAGGCGCGGCGGGCGCGGGGAAGGAGAGGAGCAGCGGGCGCGGGGCGGCGGCGGTGGGCGGGGACCTGTGGTGGAGCGGGCGGGAATGGCGAGGTGGAAGGGTTTTGGAGGGTAGGCGAGGGGGATGCGAGGTGGATGAGGCGGAGGAGAAGGGCGCCGCGGCGGCCATGGCGCGACGGCGGCGGCGGCGGCGGTGGCGGGGAGAGCAGAGAAAGGAGTGTGGGGCGGGTGGATAAGGCAGGCGTGCCGTTATTAACGGATTGGGGGTAGAGTGTGAGCATGGCAGGTGGGACCGGAGTGTCAGGGATGAGGGAGATGGGACCCATCAAGGAATGTTTTTTTATAAAAAAAAATTGGAAATCAAGGAATGGCTGAGTCGTGCACTACTCGTGCGTCATCTGTCATACTCTGGAGAAAGATGTGATCTTTTCTATTTATACAGATACAGAGAAAGATGCAATTTTGATGCTGTGTTTAAAAGAAGAGTGGTTATTTGATCTTAAAATTTCCAAGATTTATTAGCTCAATTATCCAAACACGAAATTTCTTGTAGTCAAGTACATTGTCGGAACTCGGAAGCAATTTAGAGTGTGAGTATGGCAGGTGGAGCCGGAATGTCAGGGATGAGGGAGATGGGGGCCATCAAGGAATGTTTTTTTTTTTTGTTGAAAAAAAGGGGAAATCAAGGAATGGCTGAGTCATGTGTCGTCATCTGTCGTACTCTGGAGAAAGATGCGATCCTTTTTATACAGAGAAAGATGCGATTTTGATGATGTGTTTAAAAGAAGAGTGATTGTTTGATCTTAAAATTTCCATGATTTATTAGCCCAATTATCCAAACACGAAATCTCATGGACTCAAGTACATTGTCGGAACTCGGAACCAATTTAGTTGTCACTTGTCAGCAATATATCCAAGAGCAACTTAGGCAAAAACCCTCAAATCAAAGTTTCTACTTTTGATTTCAGAGTTCCTCTTTTCTTTTGGATTCTATTTTGCCATCTATCCTAACATGAGTTCTCAACTTCATTCCAGTCGACATTGTCATACGTGACTCACTCGTTATTTGGCCATTCGGCAGTATCCATTGTCATTTCAATCAACTAAGCTATGGGACGTAAGAGCGAGGAGCATGAAAGATGGCACGACAGGTTCTAGTGCTTCTCCGAGGCAAGGATGGAGAGAGCACTCGGTGAGGAGGAAGAGAAGCACAGTGGTATAGAGTGCCTCGCGGGGATGGGATGAGCGCTGGGAAGGGGAGCCGCACTAGACCAAGGACTTCGTCATGGAGTCGTGCCACGAGGGGAACAAGGCGACAATGTGGTAGAGAGTGCGACAAAAAAAAAGGCATGTCACATTGAGTCAACAAGCTTTTTTCAGAAAAAAAATAGAGAGAGGTAGGGCTAAGAGGGGAGACCTAAGGGCCTCCATAAAGCAGGGCCTAGGCCCCGGTGGATTAAGTTTTCCTATTCTCACCCTAAAAAGCAGACTATGAATCCTATATAGAACCCTCTTGGAGATGCTATAAAACAGCAAATAAGGTTATTCTTTTTCAAGGATTTATTCCACTGCGTAAAAATTAATAAAATTTTTTGTCTATAGCTACTTTTTTCATGGCGTAAATGATTTAGTGGAAGAGGTATGGAGTGGTTTTACATTTTAGGTATTTTCATATAGTTTTTTGGATTAACAAAGGGAGTGTATATACATTTTAGCCTTAGAAGCTACTGTGTCCAAGTAAAGATACTTAATGATATTTATTTTTAAAACTTTTAGCTTTGAATCAATATTATGTTTTAATTATTAGAAAAAAATATACTAGTACCTAATAGGTATGAGATACTAATATCATCGAAAAAAGTTTGTATTATGTTTTAATTATTTTAGTGGTAGGTGACAAGTGGCGTCTGATTTAACAGTACTATTATTCTTTCAGCGATATATATACCTTTTGACAGCAAGATGCCTGATTTAATAATGGTACTAATAATCTTTTAGTAGTATAGGTGACGTATATACCGTGCTCATAGAGGTAGGATATATTTGTCGGTCTTCATAGGATGAGTATATGCTCCTATTGTGAGCATCTATGTCTACATTGGGTCTTGCAAAAAAAAAAAAATTTAAAACAAAACTTAGGTTATTGGACATCTACACGGTGATGAGATGTAGCTTTGGATTGTGGTGCAATAAAGGGTTTTACTTTTAAACTTTGGTACGCTTAATACATGATATTGATATTGAAAAAGGTGTACTTGATCAAGGTGTAGTTTGTCTTTCTCAACTGTTTACAGGACTTTGCCCTGGGGTGATGTGCGTTGTCAAGGGTGGAAGAACGGCAGATTAGTTCAGTAATCATGTGGAGGCGAGCTAGTTAAAACAAAACGTTGTATATATTAGGAGTTTGGTTGACGTCAGCAACCCTCACAGAAGGGTACATCATGCTAGCTAGCATGGCAAAAGTGTTTTCATAATGGTTTACATGACACGTTTAGGTGTGTTCTAGAAAAAATAATGGTTTACATGGTGCATTATCTTGTTTGGGTCAACAAGTTTCCAAACAATATAAGCAGAGCATAGAAACTTTTTTTTTTACAACAGCATATATTATATATTAAAACTGCCATATTACATATAGGTTCTTCAAAGAGAACTAAGTTACATCAAGGTCCTGTGACCAGATAAGGAGACAACAGCGCCGACTGAGGAGCGGAGAAGGATGATTCTGCCGGCGAGGGGTATTCGTAGGGGCGTCAAAGACGCGTGCACCCGGATGAACTGACCGCGCGTAGCGACGGTAAAGAATGGGTCGGTGGAGCCGTCGATGAAGAAACATGCCGACAACCGAAGGACATTGTTGATGTCGTCGTCGGAGATAGAAGAAGCTCGAACCGAAAACCCTGGTGAAGGCAGAGTCGTCGAACCAGCGCCAGAGAAGTAGCTGTCTCGTTGGAATATAGGTCGCTAGGAGTGGAGGCTGCAATATAACATGGCAACTAGAATAAAGAAGACAGAGGATCTGGACGTCCCTGCGATAATCTCGTGTTGCCTTGTGGTCATCTAGGCGGGCGGATCTACAGGGGGCGGGGGGGGGGGGGGGGCTCCGGCCCCTAATCGGCTTGATTACTTACTAAATCACTGTTGCTTTATGTGAAATTGCCATTAATTTTTAGCTTTAGTCCTAAATCTTCATTGTTTAGCCCCCCCCTTTACCTCAATCCCAGCTCCGGCACGGTATCCAAAAGCAGGCTTTGGGTTTGGGGACAAAATCAGGTTTGCTGCAATACCTTGTCGCTTGGTCAACAGCTCTAAACACTATGTGTGAACTCCACTAAGCTTTACCAAAAATATTATACAACCTAAACAGCAGTGTGAACTCGACTAAGCTTTTACCAATGCCGGCGTTGGCATAGTACTAACACTTAACTACAATCCAGGGATGAGTAGATGACAATGCTACTGAATTGCTTCTTTAGTATATCAAAGATGCAGTAGCCGTGTGCATCAATACCTTGAATACAGTGAGGTCACCATATGCCGACCTGGGCCAGCCAACGCCGGCCGGGGGAGCACTAGAGGACGAGCTGGGGAAGCCATTGCCTTCCGGGGCCGCGGATGTGGCCGCGCCAGGCCAGCCGCCGCCGGTCCAGGGATGCGGGCAAGCTGCTGCGCCGGTGAAAGTCCCTAGTTTGGTTTTGGCTAATTGATGAAACCTAGGACTAACCTTGTTTATCTAAGTGGTTGATTTAGAGAAAGGTTGTCCTCATGATGAGCATATTGAATATGAAGCATGACACGTGTCATGTGATCAAAGATGAAGATCAAGACGATGCTTGGCTCCATGGACCGGTGTTGAAGGTGAAGGGCTAGTCGAGGCTTCGGAGTGAAGGACCATGCGATGGTGAAGCTCAGGCAAGACTAGGCGCCGATGGACCGATGCACGGTGAAGGGCAAGTGAAGTCAAGGTCGATGGATCGAGACGATCACATGATGGTGTGAAGCGTTCATATCACTTGGAGGAACAAAATGGGCTCAAGGCAAAGGTATAACCTATAGGGCCATTTTGTTTTGCACTCAAGACACCATAGAGGGTGTGAGTGGTTTAGGATCGATAGCCGCACTATTAAGAGGGGAAGTCTTATCGGCTATTCGACGCACGGGTGCCACTAGGTGAATTCATGAAGTGCATTGCATGTTGGGCCTAGTGAGCTAACCTAACCTTTGGGAAATGTTTGTGAAAAGCTAACACACAAGCACATGGAGATGTACACTTGGTGGTGTTGGCACATTTACAAAGGTGGCGTTTGGGCGCGCTGTGATTTGCAGGGTACAGATGGGTCAGGGTTCGAGTGTTCGATCTAGGGTTGTAGGATTCGATTTCGAAGGGATGTAGATGTGCTTTGAGCATGGAGATGTACACAGGCTCGGCGGGATTCGGCGCTTTCGAGAAAAATGGATGCATATTTTCTATTGCGCCGGATGCAAAATTTGGTTGAAATCATGCTATCTCTGTTGATCAAGTTGGTATACTTGTTGGATAGCATGGCTGAGAAGTTGGCGACACGGCGATGAAAAGACGGAGGCTGCGCCTGGCAGAGGCACCGGACGCTGGGCTGACGCGTCCGGCGAGCGGCGGACGCCGACCAGAAAGTTTCTGGTTTTCGGCCGTTCGGCCGGGCGTCGCGCCGGACGCGGGCCGGACGCGAGTGACGGACGCAAGGCTGTTACTGTGCTGCGTCTAGCGTGTGTTGCGGCTCGGCGCGGAGCAGGGAATCTGACAGAAGGCGGCGGACGCGCGGGTGCCGCGTCCGGCGCACGCCGGACTCGGAACAGAAAGTTCCAGAGCTCGGAGTTGCGAGCGGACGCGGGCGCCGGACTCGAAGTGGCGCGCGTCGGATGCCGTGCCAGATGCCAACGTGGCGGCTCGTGGTTGGTTGCGGCTCCAACGGTCGGCTGACGGCCGCGCGCGGGAGGTGGCGCCGGGACGCGTCCGGCGGTTTGCGGCGTGACGCGTCGGCGCGTGCTTTGCTGCTCTCCGGGGTAACGGTCACATTTGTTTGAGGGGTTATAAATAGAAGGTGGCCGGCCCTTGGGGAGGTCTCTTGGCCATTTCTCATCCCTTGTGCATTGTTTGAGCTAAGAGACTCTCTCCCACTCATCTCCCTTGCTTGGTTGTTCATCCTAAGAGAGATTGAGTGAATCACCTAGTGCATTGCATTGCTTGAGGGCATCTAGTGGCACTTGTGGGTGGTTTAGCCGGTGGATTTCTTGTTACTCTTGGAGAGTACCGCTCCTAGCTGGCTTGGAGATTGTTGGAGGCGTTGGCAAGAGAAGGTGATTGTTCTTGGCCACCTCCGGTTGATTTGTGAGAGGTTTGAGCTCACCTCGTGTGGATCACGAAGAGCATCCTAGTGGATTGCGCGTGTCGTTGAGTACCTCGCTTGAGAGTGGTTTCTTGCGGTGCCTTGCGGGCGAACCTTGAGGGTTAGTGACTTGAGGGTCACACCGAAGAACCATCTAGGTGTTGGTCGACACAACCGGTGACTAGCTTGGCGGTGCCCAAGTGAACACCGGGTGAACAAAAACAATTGTGTTCATCTTTGTCTCCCGGTGATTGGTCGTCATAGATTGTGTGTTGCCGATTGTGATTGATTGCTCATTCTCTTGGTGATTGGCAACCTCGACTCGACGCGTCGGTATAACAAGTCTTATCCTCTCTTGCATTACTTTGTTTACATTCTTGCAAAGTAGAATTGCTTGCGTGGTCGGTCGGGAACCACATCTTGTGTAGACTAAATCCCGTGGGTAGAATTGCTTGTGTGGTCGGTCGGAAACCACTCCTTGTGTAGATTAAATCCCGTGGGTAGAACTCTTGATCACTAGCGGTAGCTATTGTTTGTGCTAGTGATCACCTACTAGAATTGTTTGGATAGGAGGCTTGCAACATCTAGTAGGCTAAGCAAAACTTGCTTTCCGTCGTTTGTGTATCTAACGAAATTTGCTTAGTGAGTTTGTAGAAATTTTTATCGGCTATTCACCCCCCTCTAGCCATCTAGGACCTTACAAGTGGTATCAGAGCCGAGGTCACCGTTTTAGTGCAAGGCTTAACATCCTACGGTGTTAAGATGGCTCAAATTGTGTTCAACCATGTTGGGGGCAAACGCCTATGTTTGATGGAGTTAGTTCTTTTGATCATTGGAAGAGAAAGATGATCATGTATCTTGGTTCAATACAAGAGAGGGTCTTGCAAGTTACATTGCATGACTATGCTATTCTTGATAATGATCATCTCACCGATGAACATAGAGCCAACATCACTTGCAATAGAATGGCTCTCAACACCCTATACAATGGCATTGATACAAAGGTGTTTGAGGGGATCAAGGATTTGGAACTTGCAAGTGAAGTGTGGACTAGGTTGGGTGAGACCTATGAGGGCACCAAGGTTGTGAAGAGTGCCAAGTTATATGGACTCAAGAGTGAGTTCGAGAACTTCAAGAAGAAAGAGGATGAAACAATCATTGAAATGTTTCATCGCTTACAAGTGATTGTGAATGATCTCAAGAGTTTGGGGCACAAGACAAAAGATGAAGACTTTTGTCACAAGTTCTTGATTTGCTTGCCAAGGAACTTCAAGATGTTGAAGCTTATGCTACAAAGAGATGGGCTTGAAGCTAAGAAGCCAAATGATTTGCTTGGTGAAGTCTTGACATATGACAAATTTGATCAAGATGATGAGAAGGTGGAAGAGGAGAAGAAGAAGAAGACCGTGGCATTCCAAGCCACATCCTCCAAGGGCAAAGCACCAATCTTTGAAGAAGAAGAAACCAATGAGGAAGATGGTGACTTTGAGATTGATGATGAGGCACTTGCTCTTGTGGTGAAGAAGATGGGACACATATTCATCAAGAGAAGAGGCTTCAAGAGAAACAACTTCAAGAAGCAAGAGCAACCAAGAAAGTGATTCAATTGTGATAGCACCGAGCATCTTCAAGCCGAGTGCCCATATGAGAAGAAGAAGAACTACAACAAGGGCAAGTTTGAGAAGAAGAAGCATGAGGCCAAGATGACACTCAAGAAGGGCAAGAATGGTGCATTTGTGGTCACTTGGGAGAGTGACAATGATGATGAAGATGAAGATACAAGCAACAAGGCTATGGCTTCCATCGCCATCAACAAGAAGCCTTCATTATTCTCTTCATCACCATCGTGCTTCATGGCCAAGGAAACCAAGGTACAATATGATGATAGTGATGATGATAGTGAGATGGAATATGCTCACGATGTTGATAATGTTGATGAACCTTCTAAGGATCAATTATATGACTTGATGCAAGAAACTAGAGATATAGCTATTGCCAATGAAAAGGAGTGCAAGAAGCTTTCAATGAAAGTAGCGATACTTGAGAAAGCCCTAGGTGAGCTTATGACCACTCATGAGTGTCTAGTGGTAGACCATGAGAAACTTGGTGATGCTCATTCCAAACTTGAAAAGGCTCACTCACTTCTACTTGAGCAACAAGCAAAGAAAGTGGTGGTTGCATCATGTGATATAGGCCTTACTTGTGACATCATTGATGAGTCATTTTATCAACCTATCATCATGACAAATGCTAACCCTTCTTGCAGCACATCATCCACCACCACCACCGACTCTATCTCTACAACTAGTGATGGCTTCACTTGTGATGCTACACTTATGGTTGAGAATGAGACTCTCAAGAAGGAGGTGGATGAGCTCACTCATGCCTTAGGCAAAGCCTATGGTGGTGGGGCCCGCTTGCTAAAGTGCTTGGGTAGCCAAAGGTTCTCTCTTAACAAAGAGGGATTGGGCTATACCCCCAAGAAGGGCAAGTCGGCCTTTGCAACTCCAAAGCCTAGCTTTGTGAAGAGCAATGGTCGGTTTTGCTATAGATGCAAGCAAGTTGGGCACTTAGAGCAAAATTGCAAGAAGAAGCAACATAACAAGAAACTTGACAATGCTATACCTTTTGATTCTTGTTATATGCTTACCAAGGGTGTGAAAGGTGTGCAAGCTAAGTTTGTTGGTACACCCATTGTTGGCCCAAAGAAGAAGGCAATTTGGGTACCAAAGAGCTTAGTCACTAACCTACAAGGACCCAAGCAAAAATGGGTACCTAAGCTTCATTGATTTGCTTGTAGGTGAATTATAAAGCCGGAGGAAGGCATTGGATTATTGATAGTGGGTGTTCTCAACACATGACCAAGCACATCAAGAATGTTTGATTCAATTGAGAAGAATGATAGTGGCATTGAGTCAATTACTTTTGGCAATAACAAGAAAGGCAAGGTTGTTGGTTTGGGCAAGATTGCAATATCAAATGACATGAGTATCTCCAATGTGATGCTAGTTGAAAGCTTGGATTTCAATCTTCTCTCCGTGGCACAAATTTGTGATCGAGGCTACAAGTGCATTTTTGGGGCAAATGATGTTGAGGTAGTTTCTCTTGATGGCTCCAACTTGGTGTTCAAAGGCTTTAGATATGAGAATCTCTATCTTGTTGATTTCAACACTAGTGAAGCTTCTTTGACAACATGTTTGATATCAAAATCATGTTTGGGTTGGCTTTGGCATAGAAGGCTTGGGCATGTTGGCATGAAACAATTGAAGAAGCTCACACAACACAATCTTGTTGAAGGGTTGAAAGATGTTGTATTTGAGAAGGACAAGTTGTGTAGTGCATGTCAAGCCGGGAAGCAAGTTGGAAGTTCACATCCAAAGAAGAGCATAATGAGCACATGCAAGGCATTTGAGTTGTTGCACATGGATCTATTTGGCCCAACTACATACACAAGTATTGGTGGCAACAAGTATGGGTTTGTCATAGTAGATGACTTCACAAGATTCACATGGGTATTCTTTCTTAGTGACAAGAGTGAAGTGTATGACACCTTCAAGACCTTTCTCACTAGAGTTCACAATGAGATTGACATGAGAATTAAGAAAATGAGAAGTGACAATGGGAGTGAATTCAAGAATACAAGAATGAAAGAATTGTGTGATCACTATGGCATTGGTCATCAATTCTCGGCTGTTGACACAAAATGTGGCGTACTGTGTCTCACACACAGCAAGCCGGAAAGCCTAGCTTCAATCGGGTGCCCGGGTGTGCGAATCCGGTGGCGTGCCGATCGATTTGACTGAAAATCGACAAGGGATAAAACGGTAAGATCAAAAAGCTGGAACATCTTTGGTGAGACCAGACAGTTCCATCTTTACGACCCTGAAGCCACTTACGACGACACATAGCTATAGAAGCTATCGCCAGCATTGCGGTTCATTCGGCTAAAGTAACATAAGCGATGTAAACGGAACGAACTTGCCGAATACGACGAAGACATGTTTGAACAAGATTAAATTATTAAAGCATATCAAACTATATCTCGGGTTTAAAGCATCATCAAGCACTAATAACTAAAGATAAGTAACTTATAAATATAAATCTACTAAACAACACATGCATAGGCTATTCCAACTAGACGCACGCACGTCTAGCCTTCATAAACCCGTCGAGCATAAACCCAAGCAAGCTAATCCACCGCATGATACCACTCACTATGAATTTACACCACTCTTTACTACTAGATCAATCCACCGCATGATACAATCTAACAATAAAGAGCTAAAAGCACGTAATTATCTAACAGATCTATAAATACTCGCTACATGTATAAGCATAACCGTATCGGCAAGATTGCCGAATCGGGGTCCATGAAGAAGGAACAAACAAGTAACATGTAAAAGGAGCCTATCGGATTAAACCGATCTCTAGTCCACCTTAGGATGACTAGCTCTAGAGTAACCCAAAGACTGCATCGCCGCACGGTACCGGTCTGTCAAGGCTTATCTACATATAACGTGAATGAACCCACAACACGTGACAATCTAGATCGATCTAATTCGGCTATATGAGTTTGATCTACTCGATATTGAATAAGCATGAAAGGAACGATCAACGAGCCGAAAGAGTATCAATCTAGATTGGGCAAAAGAGTGTTGCAAATAATTAAACATTAAATAAAGCATGCAACACGTGATAACTTAATGAATCTATTAGATCTTGCCAAATCTAAGAGAGCCGATAACTATCTTTACTCATGTCTTAATCCGCCGCACGATACAAGGCACAAGCAAAAACTTCCCATCATTAAGCTTAAATCCGCCGCACGATACTAAGCAAAACGGATGAGACTACTTGCATCATAATCTAAATCCGCCGCACGATACTAGACATGATAACAAGGTTAGGGACTTACGGAGGTCGACGGATCGATTGGCCCTCTCGAAGAACTCGACGACACGACTAAAGGACTCGAAAGGTGGCGCGTAGCCGGTTGTATTGAATTGGTTGTGAACCCTTATTACAATGGTCGAGGGTTTATATTTATACCCTGGGAGAACATGAGTCCTAAGCACTTACGAGCTATCTAAACAAAATTGGAAAGACAAAGACACGCTAACTCTATCCATAATCGGAGCCCTTGACCATCACGACTCCTTCCCTTTTCGGTCGGCTTCTCTTTCCTTTTCCGCCTTCAAACGAAGCGGTTGCCGACCGCTTGACCATTTGCCGAACACATAGAAATTAGCCGACCGCATATGCATTTGCCGAATTTCTCTCTGCCCGCGCCGCGCGGGTCCACCTATCATATTCCCGACCAAATTCCGGTGTTAACACATGCCCCCTCAATTTCGAGATAAAAGGGTTTTATTTCGAAATTGATCAGCATCTTTCGCCTAGGTCAAGCACCGCCAACGCCGCGGCCGCCACTTGAGATCTGCGCTCGCTACGTCTTCAATGGCGACGGAGACTTCAACTAGCTCCATCATGGCAACAGGAACTCAAGAGGAGTTTCTAGAGGTAACCCTACCTGCTTTTACCCATTCGGCAATTTTCTTGAATCATTTTCCAGACGTGTTCTTGATTCATCCGCTTTACTTTTATAAAGGAAATGAAGAACGAGATTTTGATTTCCAATCTAGCTCATCCTGGGTCATTTTTTCTTGGTCCGATGGGAGACCCTAATCCGAGGGATTTTATTGAGAAGGAAACTTTGAGGATCCCATTCAAATCTAGGATTGCTCCCTTAAATAGATGGCCGAACACTTTCAAAACTTGGCCCCTTCCTTCAATCACAGGATGGCGTGATTGGTACCGTAGGATGCAGTCCAGGAACAGTGACTTTTGGGAATCTCAAGATATTCAGCACTGTTTGGAGCTTTCTTTAGCCGAAATGCCTAGAAATGACTCTCTTCTGATAGCCGCCTCTCACTTCTGGTCTGATGCTATCAACGCATTTGTCTTTGGTCATGGCCCAATGTCAATTACTCTGTCAGATATCTTCATGATGACTGGTCTAAACATCACCAAGCCAACGTACCCATTCAAATTTAAAGGCACCAGTGCACAGAGGTCAGTCAAATCAGGAGGAGGTTGGGCCAAGTATGTTCAAACTTATGCTTCAACTGGCCCTGTGTCTGATAAAGAGTATAAGGCTTTCATGAACATGTGGTTATGCAGATTTATCTTCTGTGGCAAGTCCAATGAGCCCACTCTGAATCACATAGTGATGGCTGAAGAATTGGCTGCAGGCAAGCTGATTCCTTTGGGCAAATATCTGCTGGGAGCATTCTACCACATGATGCATCAGATCACTGTTCAGATGAGGAATCAGGGTGAAATCTCCTGTGTCAATGGACCATGGTGGCTTCTTCAGATGTGGTTGCAACTATATATGCATCAGATTGTCTCTGTTGATCTCCACAACCTGAACTTTCCTTCAATCAACTATGCTGAAGGTGAAGATCCCAGATACAAGTCTTGTCAGACATATGGAGAGGCTGCATCTTCAATCATCATTGACTTGGACCTGGGCCATCTTTTCAAGATTTTCTACAAGGGATTCAACCACGTAATCTGGTTTCCCTACGGAGAACGAAAATTTAACCCTCCCCTGCTGCATTTAGCTATGAGTGGGCTGCATAGATGATGATTCCGGGGACATCTTTAATTCTTTCATCGGGCCTGTGCTCTGCCCGAGAATTTCATCATGGTCGGTTGATAAATTCAACTTATGAATTTTACAATCCAAACATGGTTGCCGGGCGGCTTGGACTTGGTCAAGCGCCCCCAAGGCCATATTTTTCAAGCATCATCGAGACCCGGGGAATCATTGCTGAATATAAGGAGGCCAACAAAGTCTTCAATCTTGGATGTAAGCTTCCGATATATGAACCTAATCCTTTGGTGATAATTGAAGCTGTTCATCCTTCATTCACTCTCACGGTGGCAAGAATGGCATTCCCACATTTTCAGAGCACAAGTCCACCCTTTATGCCAAGTTTTAATGCCCTCATTCTCTTCTGATGATGAGGTACATGCTTATGGCCACCTTTTACTTTATGTCTCTGCTTTGTTTCTAAACATCTTTTTGAACAGGACAATGCTCCTCCAAGTCCTCCAGAGGTTCAATACTGGCAACCTGGCCCTAATGCTGCTCTGGGGCATGATGCTCCAAGTTTAACAGTGTTTAACAAAACACCTGCTGATGACACAGTGCTCCTGAAGGACCTTAAAAGAAAAACTCCTTCTTCCCCTATCAAGGACACTGCAATTCCCAAGAAAACAAGATCAAAGAAAGCTAAGCCACTCCTCGGTATGAATGCTTGACCCCTTATTTTCCACACCGCAAATGTATTTGCACTTATCACTTTCTTTCAACAGTACGGGCCAATCCTCAAAGTCGATAGGGTAGTGAACTTGGATAACTCCCCTAAAACTTCTCTTGGCCAAGCAAATGCCAATGAGTCTGCTAGCAATCTTGGTATGTACTCATACTTGTCATTTTCATCTTTTTGTTCACACACCAATCTTATCTTATATTTTTTCGAGATAATCAAGGAAGAATAGAAGAAACTTCTCCTCATCAGGAGGTGATCAAGCGGGTGATTAGGGAGAAGTAGCGAGAAGAAATTCTTTCTCATCGGGTTGATGAACAAACGAAACGGAAACAAACATTCCTCTTCATCAGCCGGGAGAAGCCACAGAAAAAATTCTTCTTCAAGACATACGGATTCAACTCCTTCGGCAATTCAAGCTATATCAACAAGTCAAAGTCTTGATGCTACTCGGGAGGCCATTGATCGGGCTTTTGCCGAAGAGGTATCATCTTAATCTTTCTCGATCATTCCTTTTTGAATTAAGTCATTCGGCTAATAAATTTTCTTTACGTTATCGAGTCTTGCTCTTCAACGAGCCGGCTTTTCTCTCATTCTTGAAGAGTTTGCCGATGATGATGAAGTCTACTCCAGTCGGCAATTATCATCGAGAGAGTCGAGTTAAAGCGAAGGCCATAATTTCATTTTTGGAGAGGGATATCGTTGACTGACTCGAGAATCGACAAAATAAGGAAATAGCGAGCCACTTGGCCAAGAGCTCCCCTTCGATCTCAAGGATGCCATAAATGCTTTGTCTCATCTTGATGACCATTTTGCCGTTGTCAAGCGAGCACATAAGAACACATCGACAAGGCTATCTTGGAGCCCGACAAGGCAACCGAGAGAACAGCAAGTAAAAGAGCTCTACTCTGAATTTAAATCAGCCAAACAGTCTTGGGACACCTTGGAGCCGGAGTTGCAGAGTATGAGAAATGAGAGGATTAGACTGGCAGCTCAGTTGGCCCAATTGGACGCCAACATTCTATCTCATGAAGCCAAACTTGCCACTCTGCCTCCTCTTGACTCGGCCAAGACCAAGATAAGTTCTCTTGTCAGAGAGACCAAGCAAATCAAGAACAGGCTGCTGCAGATCCAAAATTCTGAAGTTGAAGACAAGAGAGCTCTTGATGAGGTCAATAGAATCAAGACTGATGCCCTGAATATCATCAGTTCTTATCTGAATGTGTAAAACCTTCAATCTGTAGGATGAAATTTGTAAACATTATGCTCGAATGCACCATACTTCTTCAACATTTCATTCCTTTTGATTCAATTTTTTTTTGTTTTTCTCTTTCTTCTCGCCTTTGTTATCATTCGTGTCCTTGAGTGTGATTATACTTACACTTGCGCAAATCAGCCGAACATAACTGCTGTAGGCTCCAAGTGTTTGCTTTAGCCGAATAGCCCTCATTAGCTATTTAACCGACCGAGCGTCTGGTAACTGAATCGCCAGTGGTGATGGGCTCAGCCCAACTCAACATCGGCCCATAGGTGTGGAAACCCTATCTTGTCGCTTGGCTTTCCCGCAGTCTCGCCACGGCTCCCACGTTCATAGATAGGACCAGTCGGCTCCCACCATCATCACATCAAGCACAAGCAGTTGCTATCATCCCTAATCTCTTCCACTTCCTCTCTGCCTTCAAGCCCCAAAAAACCCCCTACCACCACCAATGGCGAGCGGCGGCGATCGCAACAAGCGTCCTGCTCAGGACGAGGCGGAGGGAAGCAGCAACCGGCGCCGGCGGTGAGATCTTCAACCCCTTGAGTTGTGTTGATTGATAGTTTTTACCCGATCTGAGTCTCTGCCCCCTTGCGGTTGTTCATCTTCTTGATCTGTTTCAGGAGTACCGGGGTCGCCAGCGACTACGCTGCCAACTTCCAGAGGCGGGTCGCCCGGGCCGGCACTCACACTCCTCCTCCTGCTACCGCTCCTGCTCCTGCGGCGGATGCGGCGGAGGGAAGCAGCCGTGGTGGCCGCCGTCTGCAGTAAGAGATAACTTCCCCATCTCGTTTGCGGTTTCTTCCTGTTTAGCCGATTTTGATTGCACCCTGTTTGTAGGACGGCGAGGATCAGCACCGGCCAATGGCGTTTCCTGGCGCCGGCTGCGGCGTTCGACGCCTCTGCCCCCGCGCCGGCTCCGGCTCCAGCCCCGGCTCCTGCTCCTGCTCCGGCACCGGCTTCCGCCTCGGCCTCGTCGGGGTCCGCCTCTTCGTACCGTCCTATATGGGACGGGGAACGACGGAGATCCGCCGTACGGCTTCTGACGCCGCCGCATACCGCCGCGAGAGGGATGAGGCGATGGAGCTTCTTGGTGAAGAAACCAAGAAGTTCGGGATCGCCCAGCTGGAGTTGGAGGACAACTGCCGGCAGCTGAGCGAGGCCATCACCAGTACTTGCTCTTCAACAATTGCTTTCGACTCCCGTTCTTCCCGATTCATCTGCTCGCTGATCTATCTTATGTTTCTTTGCAGACCTCACCGCGGAGCTGGACCGCCTGAAGGTGGCGGCGACGAGGGTGGCCGATCAGGTGAACGCCAGGGGACCAACCGTGGCAGATCGTCTGGAGGCGGTGCCTGATCAGATTGATCGGGCAGCCCTTCATGGTGTGCGCCTCGGCACTTCCCTCGGCCTGGCGGGGATGTCGTCCTGGACCGGGGACTTCCGGGGCGGGCTTCCCCACGAGGTCGACGGCATCGAGGGTCTCCTGACGTCGTACGATGCCCACACCGATGCCATGGCCAACGCCACCAACCCGGAGTCCGTCCTCAACAAGCTCTTCACCGAAGAAGAGGAGTAGCTTGTATTAGGATTGGCGCGGGTTGTAAATAAAAATTTTAATGAAGAATGTTGGTCTTCTTCTTGTTCTTGCTTGTCTGTGATGGTGTTCATCTGTCGCATTTCCTTTTTGCAAATCTTTCCTGAGCTAGAACTTGACTGCAACACTCTTCCCGAACGAAATCTCCCGAATCGCATGACATCACCTTAGCCGATTAGATCTCGGTCCTGTTCCACGACTTGACGGTTTGTAGCGTAGTACTTCAATTCACTTTATCTTCTCCCGATAAACCTATCGGTTGAGAGACAAAGCTGTTCACTTATACTTTAAAAATTGGCTAAAGGCGATACAACTTTATCGGCTACTTACATTCGAAAGACGATACACACGATATCGGCTATTTTCGCACTAGAGGCGATTTTATTCAATCGGCTATACCACGTTTATGTCATAGTCACAATTAAGATCCAACTTCGATACTTGGATAAAACTTCTTAAGGTATCTCGCCATTGATGGCTCTAGTAAGTTCTTCTCCAAACAGCATTTTCAATATATACGCATTGCCGGGTGCACAATGACAACCGAAAAGGTCCTTCCCAATTCGGAGACCACTTGCCGAATGTTTTGTCTTTGGTACCAATCGGCAATATTGTTTTCCAAACCAATTCTCCTTACGCAAATTGCTTAATTTTAACTCTCTTGTTGTAGTACTTGGCAACACGTATTTTATTCTTCTCAATGTTCTCCAAGGCCTTAAGACGAATCAAATGCAAATCTTCTAATTCATCCATCATCAGATCCTTATAATCTTTATCCGTCAAATCCTTTTGCAATTCAACTCTCCTTGATCCTGATTGCAACTCCCAAGGCATTATAGCATTATGTCCATAAACCAACTCATATGGAGATGCTTGTGTGGATCCATGGCAAGCCATTCGGTAAGCCCACAATGCTTCATTAAGGACCAAGTGCCATCTCCTTGGTTTCTCATCGATCTTCTTACGGATAATCTTGATCATGATCTTATTTGATGCCCTCGCTTGGCCATTGGCTTGTGCATAATAAGGAGAAGAATTATATAACCTTATCCCCATGCTTTCGGCAAAGTCACAAAACTACGAAGAAGTGAACCGAGTCCCCCGATCGGTTGTAATGGCGTGGAATCCCAAACCTATGAATTATATGCTCCTTGACAAAATTGATCATATTTTCGATGTGACCTTTTTCAAAGGGATAGCTTCAACCCACTTGGTGAAATAATCTGTTGCCGGCAACACAAATTTGTGTCCTTTGCTAGATGGAGGATTGATCTGTCCAATTAAATCTATACCCCATCCTACGAACGGCCAAGGTTTAATTATTGGATTCGGAAGCGGATGCGAGGTGCTCTTTGAACATTACCAAATATCGACAATCTCGACACCCTTTGTAATATTCAAAGCAATCCTTCAACATAGTCGGCCAAAAGTACCCTGTCCTTCTTATTATCCACTTCATTCGGTAAGCCGACTGATGTGCACCACAAGCTCCTTCATGGACTTCAAACATAATCTTCTTAGCCTCTTCTTGGCTCAAGCACTTGAGCAACACTCCATCTATAGACTTGTGGTACAACTGATCATCAAGAAGCACAAATTTAAGTGCCTTATACCTGAGCCTCCGGGAAACTCTTTGAGATGGGTCTTTCAGATAACTGATAATGTCTCTTCTCCAGTCATCTTTTATCTGATCACCATTGAAAGCACCTTCTTCTTTGCATAAATTTCACGATTTTCCCGATATCCGAGCGGCTTGAGCTAATTTGTTTGCTTCTCCATTGTTCTCTCGGGTATATGATGCAAAGTAACTGCGAAAAGCTTTTGAAGTTCTCTACATTGTTCGTGGTACCCTTGTAGTACATCATTTTTGCATTCATATTGTCCCGTCAACTGATTGATCACCAATTGAGTCACCAAATACTTCAACGACAATGACCTTCATTTCTATTAACGGCCGAAGCCCTCTAAGCAAAGCCTCATACTCGCTTGATTGTTAGTGACGAGGATATTCAATTGAAAAAGCAAACTCAAATGTATTTCCACGTGGAGATACCAAAAGAATACCGGCACCACCACCTTTGTCGCATGATGACCCATCAAAAAATAATGCCCATGGGGCAATGTTAACCATATCAACGAGATAAATCACGATGTTGAGTAATAAAATCGGCAATTACTTTTGTCCTTTCCTTGCTTTTGCCGATTCATACTTTAAATTAAACTACGGCGGTGCTAGTACCCATTTGCCGATTCTTCCATTTAAAATCGGCATTGACAACATGTGTTTAATTACATCAAAACTAGATATCACCACACATTCAGCATTTAACAAATAGTGCCAAAATTTGGTGCATGAGTAATAAACACACAAACGAGCTTTTCTATAGCCGAATACCTTGTTTCGGGATCTAGCGGTTTTCGGCTAAGGTAAGCTATTACCCTCTCTTTTCCATCAAACTCTTGCATAAGGGCCGATCCTATTGTTAGGCTATCGGCCGCCACATACTGACTTGAAAGGCTTTTCAAGTTGTGGAGGTACCAACACTTGGTGGTGCCTTCATATATTGCTTGATCTCATCAAAAGCCTTTTCTTTGTATGTCACTCCGAGACAAATTTTTGATCCTTCTTGAGCTTCAACAATGGAGAGAAAGGCAATACTCTTTACGATAAATTGGATATGAATCTTCTCACGAAATTGATCTTGCCTAGCAATGATTGCAACTCTGTAAGGTTAGTTGGGGGCACAACTTTGTCTATTGCTTCCATGCTCTTTTTCCCAACTTCTATCCCTCCTTTGTGGATCAAGAACCCCAAGAACTCACCAGTAGAGACTCCAAAAGCACACTTATTTGGATTCATCTTTAAGCCATGTCTCCTCGTGCACTCCAGAGTCTTCCTCAAATCGGCTAAATGTCCTTCATGGTTTCTGGATTTGACTACCACATCATCAATATAAATCTCTACAATTTTGCCGATCAACTCGTGAAAGATATAGTTCATGGCTCTCTGATAAGTTGCACCGGCATTCTTTAATCCAAATGTCATTACTATCCATTCAAATAACCCAATGTGGCCGGGACATCGAATGCGGTCTTTGCAATATCTTCAAGCGCCATGAAAATCTGATTGTAGCCGAGCATTGCCATCCATAAAGGCGATGACTTCATACCCGCTTTGCATCCACTAATAAATCGGCCACTTTGGCATTGGGTAACCATCCATGGGAGTAGCTTTGTTGAGATCTCGAAATCTATGCATACTCTCATCTTCCCATTCTTTTTGTAGACGGGTACTATATTTGAAATCCATTACGCATACTGCATGGCCGAATAAAGTTTGCTTCAATCAATCTCTCAACTTCTTTCTTTACATCGGCCAATACCTCTTCTTTATAGATTTTTCGTGGAGGTTGTTTGAAAGGACGAAATCCGGGTTTTATAGGCAACTTATGTTCAACAATTGATCGATCCAATCCAGGCATTTGTGTAATCCCAAGCAAAACAATCTTTGAACTCCTTCAGCAACTCTATTAATTTCAATTTATATTCGGGTCTAAATTTGCCTTTGATATACATCGGTCTTGACTTTGTATTATCACCAACATTGATCTCTTCTAACTTGTCGGCCGACATGAAACCACGATTGCTTGCCTTTGTTGCCATCGATTGGATTGCCCATTAAAAGTTCTTTGTCGAGCCATTTGCTTGGATCGATTTGTTGATATCTGTCGAACACATTGACGGGACCTTCTTTCCATTTTTTACCCGAAAGGCAGTCTTGTCCATCATACTCCCAATAAGCGAGGCTCGGAAGTGGCAACACTCCTTTGAATCATCG
This sequence comes from Themeda triandra, assembly GCA_018135685.1. Taxonomy (NCBI): domain Eukaryota; kingdom Viridiplantae; phylum Streptophyta; class Magnoliopsida; order Poales; family Poaceae; genus Themeda; species Themeda triandra. The sequence goes on from JAENPR010001579.1 coordinate 48,680, forward strand.
GCTTGAACAATCTCTACATCATCTCCTATCCACTTGAATAAGAATTTGATGCATAGTTGAGGGTACACGGCAATTGGCATGGATCCAGTCCCTTCAAGAAGCATGCTATATGCCCCCTTGCCATCAATGACAAAGAAAGTAGTGATCAAAGTCTTGGATCCAATCATCGGTTCCACATGTCTTGCTCCACGAGTATCGAAGCATTGCCGACAAAATCTCTAAGGATCATGTCGGTTGCAACAAATCCTCGCTTGTCATACCAAGCTTTACGAAAGTAGCATAGGGCATAATATTAATAGCAGCTCCTCCATCAACAAGCATCTTGGTTAAAGGTTTGCCATTGACATATCCCTTCAGGTATAATGGCTTCAGATGACGGTTTTTAACTGGCTTATCAAAAATTGCTTGCCGAGTCAACACAAGTTGAGCCATCAGGTCTCGGCATTCAGTTTCATCAAAATCTGAATATACTTCATCTTGAACATCTTGATCTTCAGGAGCTCTAAACTCCAATGGAATAAAGAACACCATGTTAGCATCGGCCGAAGGACCACTGTTTATCATCCTTTTTCTTAGGACGCCTTGATTTCTTTTCGGCTAATTCTGCTTCAGCTCTTGATTTCTCAAATTTGAACTCTTCTCTTCGGCTTTTCCGCGAGACCGGGAGGGCACCATTGACCTTTTTTTTGTAGGAGCTCTCTTCGCATTATGGACACTGCTTTGTGAGCCCAAGCTTGGTCACGCAAATCTTTTCCTCCGATGTCCATCAAAACTATTTATTTTTAGGCGCCGATCGTTCTGGAACTTTCATCCCAAGTCTATCATGAACGGGACGGCGGTTGACTCGAGATTACTGTACTACGAATATCGATCACGCATTCGGGGCAATTGTTCTGGCGGGCAACCTCAAGCCTTCATTCCAACAGTGTCTAAAGAAGGAACAGTTCCAATGAGATTGCTCTTGTTCTCTCCTGTACTCTTCTTGTTCTCTTTGGCGTACTTACGCTTCATATCTCCGACGTTACGCCATGAACTGCGCTCCTCTTCAATGTCTTCTTGTTCCTCATCATACTCCATCTTCTTTTCCCACTTGCCACTTATTCAACAAGTGTCGTCTTGTAACTTTGCGCTTCGGATCAGCGTGTATTCGGCAATTTCCCTTAGGCTGCATCGAAGTCGACCCTTCTCTGTTCGGCTATTTCGAACCGTACTTGTTGCACTTCTTCCTTGGTTACTTGCCGATCGGGGTCAATGACACCACTCTCTTTGGCTCTTTCGAGAGGTCAAGACCTTCATCTTTCCCTTTTCCTTGGATTCTTGGCATCAACCATGCCTATAGAGAAAGAGACCATATTCTGAGGGAATGGGTTTTTGTCTACTTTCATCTTGCCATCAAATCTTAAGTGTCCATCTTGAATAGCTTTCTGAATCTTCACTCTGAACACTCGGCAATCATTGATATGATGAGAGCTTGTATCATGAAACCCACAGTACTTCTTATCCTTTACCCCTTCAGGGCGCAGCATAGGATGTCCTTCTGGCAGCTTAACGCGTCCCTCTTGGATCAGATACGAAAGAGCTTATACGCTTTCTTGACATCAAAATCATAAGATCCCTTTTCTTGCTTCACCCATCGATGGTGACCAAAGTAGGCTCTTTTGTCCAGTTCAATTCTGCGCTGACTACTTCATCTTCATCTTCATATTCGAGATGCTTCTTCTAGAAATCCACGATACATGTCAACGGTTGCCTTGTTCTTCGAAAACGAGCATCTCTTCGAACCCTTGGGCTTGATTGCTCATTGCTTTGTCAACTTTTGTGCAAGCTGTCCAAGGTCTTCAAATTCCATGCCAAATAACTTGTCTCTGATATGTGGCAGCATGCCTGCAATGACCAATTGTGCGAGTTGATCATCGGGAATAGTCAAAGAATAGCACATGTTCTTTGCTTCTCTGAATCTACGAAGATACTCCATTGGTGTCTCAGTGGTCTTCATCCTCATAGCCCAAAGATCAACCATCTTCTTCTCATTGGTTCCTGTATAAAAGTATGAATGGAACTTTTGCTCCAATTCTGCCCATGTACCAATGGAATTGGCCGGCTGCGATGCAAACCATGTGAAAGCCGGCCCTGTCAGAGACATAGGAAAATATCTGATCCTCCAAGTTTCATCAGCAGCAGCTTCTCCAAGTTGCATCAGATATCCGCGATATGCTCAATGGTCTTGGTGTCATCGACCGAGAGAACTTGGTCAAATCTGTTGGTGGCTTAACTCTTGGTGGAAGAGCTACCCTATTGTACCATTACAGGAAAGGAGATTTGTATGCATATGTCGATGCTTTGGTTTCGAGGCCGAATTGATTACGCATCATATCGGCCATTACGCTTAGGAGGTCATCATTTGCATCTTGCGCTCCTGTCTCCTAGAAGGTACTCTGATGCACTCCGTATCCCGGATTCGGCAAAGCATTAAGGGCACTTGTAATCGGTAAACTCATTGTACCCATCTCCATATACACTCCTCTGCAATCTATTTGCCCTTTGGAGAAATCTTGTAGCGAGATGCGGGTATATACGTTGTTGCACCAAAAGCTACTTGGCCATGAGTTTGCTGCTCGGTCACGGAGGCTTCTCTTTTTCATTACAAACAGCTCCATCCTTGCTTGTACCAATCATCTCCTCTCCTCCAGTTGACTTCCCTGAAGATTGCTGAGTGTTGAAGTACACTGGCCCAGCAAGCTCTCCAAATCTTTCTTCAAAGCGCTTGTCAACTGTTGGACCAAAAGTGTCAGCCATGATTTTGCGGAAGGTGCCCGAGAAAAGGCTGTGTTGTGATTTAACATAGTGTCTCCCACGGCTTTGTAAATGGCTCCAACTACCCTCTCGCATCTCCTCCTCGTCGTAATATCGGTGACCAGCGAGAAGAACTCGTGGCAGTGATTGCTTGACGATCACTCTGCCACTCTTGTTCTTGGAAAAAGACATCGGACATTTTAAACGATCTTGTTCCATTGCTTGCTCTACCATACGGCGTTGCTCGTTTGCCGGCTCGTCCAAAGTCACATTCAGAACGTGACTGTTGTCAATTTCCGATCCCATCCTAGATTGAGAAGTTGTCCCACCGGGCGTGCCAAAAAGTGTGTTGACACAAAATGTGGCATACTGTGTCTCACACACAGCAAGCCGGAAAGCCTAGCTTCAATCGGGTGCCCGGGTGTCTGAATCCGGTGGCGTGCCAGTCGATTTGACCTGAAAATCGACAAGGGATAAAACGATAAGATCAAAAGCTGGAACATCTTGGGTGAGACCAGACAGTTCCATCTTTCGGCCCTGAAGCCACTTACGACGACACATAGCTATAGAAGCTATACGCCAGCAGTTGCGGTTCATTCGGCTAAAGTAACATAAACGTGTAAACGGAACGAACTTGCCGAATACGATAAACGAAGACATGTTTGAACAAGATTAAATTATTAAAGCATATCAAACTATATCTCGGGTTTAAAGCATCATCAAGCACTAATAACTAAATATAAGTAACTTATAAATATAAATCTACTAAACAACACATGCATAGGCTATTCCAACTAATCTGCCGCACGTCTAGCCTTCATAAACCCGTCGAGCATAAACCCAAGCAAGCTAATCCACCGCATGATACCACTCACTATGAATTTACACCACTCTTTACTACTAGATCAATCCACCGCATGATACAATCTAACAATAAAGAGCTAAAAGAACGTAATTATCTAACGGATCTATAAATACTCGCTACATGTATAAGCATAACCATATCGGCAAGATTGCCGAATCGGGGTCCATGAAGATGGAACAAACAAGTAACATGTAAAAGGAGCCTATCGAGATTAAACCGATCTCTAGTCCCGGATGACTAGCTCTAGAGTAACCCAAAGACGCATCGCCGCACGGTACCCGGTCTGTCAAGGCTTATCTACATATAACGTGAATGAACCCACAACACGTGACAATCTAGATCGATCTAATTCGGCTATATGAGTTTGATCTACTCGATATTGAATAAGCATGAAAGGAACGATCAACGAGCCGAAAGAGTATCAATCTAGATTGGGCAAAAGAGTGTTGCAAATAATTAAACATTAAATAAAGCATGCAACACGTGATAACTTAATGAATCTATTAGATCTTGCCAAATCTAAGAGAGCCGATAACTATCTTTACTCATGTCTTAATCCGCCGCACGATACAAGGCACAAGCAAAAACTTCCCATCATTAAGCTTAAATCCGCCGCACGATACTAAGCAAAACGGATGAGACTACTTGCATCATAATCTAAATCCGCCGCACGATACTAGACATGATAACAAGGTTGCCGGGACTTACGGAGGTCGACGGATCGATTGGCCTTCTCGAAGAACTCGACGACACGACTAAAGGACTCGAAAGGTGGCGCGTAGCCGGTTGTATTGAATTGGTTGTGAACCCTTATTACAATGGTCGAGGGTTTATATTTATACCCTGGACAGAACATGAGTCCTAAGCACTTACGAGCTATCTAAACAAAATTGGAAAGACAAAGACACGCTAACTCTATCCATAATCGGAGCCCTTGACCATCACGACACCTTCCCTTTTCGGTCAGCTTCTCTTTCCTTTTTCCGCCTTCAAACGAAGCGGTTGCCGACCGCTTGACCATTTGCCGAACACATAGAAATTAGCCGACCGCATATGCATTTGCCGAATTTCTCTCTCTGCCGCCTGCGGGTCCACCTGTCATATTCCTGACCAAATTCTGGTGTTAACATCGGCCAAATACACTCCACAATCAAATGGCCTAGTTGAGAGAAAGAATAGAACATTGCTTGATATGGCTAGATCAATGCTTCATGAGTACAATGTTAGTCAATCATTTTGGGATGAAGCAATCAACACGGCATGCTACTACATCAATAGGCTCTATTGTCACACTTTACTAGAGAAGACCCCATATGAGTTACTTCATGGAAGAAAGCCCAACATTGGCTATTTTAGAGTGTTTGGTTGCAAATGCTACATCTTGAGGAAGGGCACTAGATTGGGGAAGTTTGAAAAGAGATGTGATGAAGGGTTCCTACTCGGTTATTCAACTACAAGCAAGGCTTATAGAGTTTGGAACAACTCAAGTGGCATTAGAGAGGAAGTCCATGATGTGCAATTTGATGAAACCAATGGGTCACAAGATGAAGATGAGAATCTAGAAGATGTTGGTGGAACTCAATTGGTTGAAGCTATGAAAAACATGGACATTGGGGACATTAGAGCAAAGCAAGTGGTTGATATGCAAGTTGATAAAGATGAAGTGCTCAATTCTCCATTGAGGCAAGCTAGCAATGCTCAATTGCAAGATCATGGTGCTAGTTCATCAAATGAAGACAAGTCAAGTGATCAACCAAGCTCAAGTAATCAAGTGCAAGTGCTACAACCACAACATGTTGCAAGAGATCACCCAATTGATAGTGTTATTGGTGATATTAGAAGTGGTGTGCAAAGATCAAGAGTGGCAATGATATGTGAATATGCATCATTTGTGTCAACCAAAGAGCCAAAGAAAATTGAGGAAGCCTTGGATGATGCCGATTGGATCATGGCAATGCAAGAAGAGCTCAATAACTTCACAAGAAATGATGTGTGGGAGTTAGTTGAGAGGCCGGAGGATCACACTGTCATTGGAACCAAATGGGTTTTCAAGAACAAGCAAGATCAAGATGGTGTTGTGATTAGAAACAAAGCAAGACTAGTTGCACAAGTGTTGATGTCTATTAAGTGCAACTGAAATAAAGAGGGTTCCGCAAGCGCACAGAATATATCATCGTAGCATTTTAACCGGGAGTAATCCAGGTATCGTTATTTATATTTTTACCACTGGGAAGGGAATGCACTGGATAATGAGTGATGAACAATGCACATGCTATAATGGAGAGCTTAACCTTGTCTGTATCGATCATCTCATACAGGGTAAGTGTCACATAAAATATAGGAATGAATGATAAATGACATAAGATAAATGAGAGCATTTAGCCACATAAAATAATAGTAATAAGCCATCTCAACTTAGCACTCTAAGCTTATAACACTAGCATGGACTAGGACGATCTAGGGTATAATCCTATGTTATTCTAACTACAAAGTCAAAGCATACAATGATTAGTGCAAGAACATCTAGCAATCATGGCGGGAAAAGGTTACATCTATGCATAGTGATATTACCAGAGAAGACAAGAGACATAGCAATTACTTCAATATAATAGGTTTGTTCTGCTAGACCTATACTCGGGAGAAGGGCTACAAAGGACTCAACAGGATCATCACTCCCGCGATCTACCTCACGATCCCTAATATAGGGTGCAATCGCGAGATAAATACGGTCTAGGCACCACGCCTACACAATATTTACCACTCACCCATCGATCTAATGAGCAAGCGCTATACGATCCTATGCATAAACATAATTCTAGTCCAACTATGCTAAACATATAATCAAAGTAAACTAAGAATAATATAATTGAGAATATAATCAAATAGAGCAAAGTCAAGTCGATATAATAGAATAGAATAAAGTACTACTCATAGTATCACGAACAATGATGAATATTACAAGAATGTAGAGGGGAATTACCAAGAACTCCGACAGATCCGGACTCCAAGCTAGGCTTGATTCCCTCTAGATCTATTCCTATGTAGCTATGCTACTAAACTATGGAGCTCTAATTGAGATAGTGGCTCGGCTTCTACGAATTCGATGAGAGAATGAACTCTTGAATGAATTAGGGTTTTACCCGGGGGCGGGGCTCGAATATATAGCCCCCTAGGATTAACCACATGCCCTCGGATCAAACCGACCTAAATGGACGATAATTATTCATCCTCAAAGGCGGTAGAGGCAGGATCCACGAGACTCCACCTGATTGGTGGAGATGGGGAGTCGGCCGACTCCCCGGGTCGGCCGGGCCACCCTACCAGTGGGTCCCAGCTTCCGGGGTTTGCCTTCTCGAGTCTTCTAGATTATACAATTTTACCCGTTCGGTCTTTATCTCTATGTAATCATGACATGTGGGCCTCCTTTGGTTCTGTTTCCGATAACCCCCGAGAAATAGACAATCACCAAAACTCGTGGAATTACATCGGTGTAACCCCTATATCTAACGGGTGAACTCATATTAGTCCTTTCTCTTCTTTGCGTTGACGGTATAAAATTGATACTTAACGATCGTCAACAAACTCCCCAAGCTTACCTTTTGCTCGTCACGAGCAAAGATAGACTCGTGATGGATCGGGAGTTGCTACAATGCTTTCACTCCTCACAAGTACACATGCGTTCAAACAAGAACTCTCCTCCGGATTAGAGTGAACTATCGACTCAAAACTCACTCATATTACCTTTCACCATGGGGCTTTGGAGTCACTTGGGTCTTGAGTAGTTGAAAAGATAGAACGGTCAAGTCAAGCGCCATGTTTCTCGCTCTTTGATCAACTATTATCCCGGAGTTTTTGCAAGGTTTTGAAATAAAACTCAGAGTTCCTTGTATGAACCTTTCAAGTCTCTCATTTGTGGTATTTCTAGATCCTCTCTAAGGCATGAGTAGTGTATGCCTTCTCTTCTCTCGAGAATATGTGGTATTTATGGAACTAAGGCATAGTGGAAAATGCCTTCTCTCTCTCACCCTACTTTCTAATAGGCTTATGTGGAGCTCATAGGTGGGGAGACACTCAAACTCACTTGCATATATTGCACAGTTAAGACATGGATCCAATAGGAACTAAAATAATAAAGTCATATGTGCATGTGAATGAGGAAATGGAATGGATGAAAAGATGATAGGATGATGGTGATAAGGAAATGATTATGAGGGTACTCAAGCTGGTGAACATCTACTTCTACACTTGCTCCTTCGAGGATAACATGACTCTCTTTATTCGGAAACCTTGAAACTTCTTGAATGGAAGGACTTGGCTACTCTTTCTTTTTCTTTCTTTCTTCTTTTCTCTCTTTTTTTTTTTTTCTTTGAAGCAACCAATCCTCGAAAGCGAAACTTTAGCAACGGGGAGTGTATAACTTGAAATGATAATATTTGGAGCTTGTATGTAGGCAAATAGATCGGCGATGATTATTTCTAGATGTTCACTCCCAGGATAGGAGTAGAACCTTTCTGGATGAAGTAAAATGAATGGCGTATGTATATGTGGATGGATGAATGGATGGATGCGTACTCCCAGTGTAGGAGCAGCATAAGCGCGTATCTCCGGGGTAGAGACTGACACAATATGTGGGGAATGCGTACTCCCGGGATAGGAGTAGCATAAGTGCGTATCTCCGGGGTAGAGATAGCACAATATGTGGTGGATATGGATCTATATGTGGGTGGTACTTCGAGGAACGGAAGTAGCACGAGAATGAATGTAACATTTATAAAATGGGTGCATGCTTACGTGAGAAGTAGCGAGAGATCAATGGATGGAGAGCACATAGTATTGACTTTAGCTGCGTGACTAATTCCTTATGGGTCCATGAGCATAACCATACTCAATGCCTATAAAGTCTACACTCAAACCTACAATATGATCTATATAAACAGATGGGTCTTTCCTAATCTAGTAAGCATGAATATATGTTTGTGGTAGGAATTTGAACTCTCATCATAAAGGAACTCATCATGCGGGAATTTAATATTTTCACGAGATAAATTCTCCGAACTCTAGTATCTCTAGGAGCAAGATGGACGAGCAGCTCAAAACCTTCCCATATCATACCCGTCAACCACCTAGACTTAGATCAAGTGTTCGCTACCCACAAGTTTCAGGTTGAGCAAATCTCAAATCTAAACAGTTGTGTCCAAAACTCGGGAGAGTGCAAGGTTGAAAACTAGGTACTTGAAAGGAATTACGGCGAGCAACTATTCATCATCTCCATGTAGAGTTTATTCTAAGGATCACTTTTAAAGACAGTTGCAAGAGCTCCCCAAAAGTAGAAAAGATAAATAAGGAAATCTTTACGGGTTTCTATGGTTATGCATCTTTTTTAGTTGTTTTAACAAAGCACACTTTAATAAAGCATAATCGGATAAGTTGGAAACACTTAGCTTGGTACACGGGGATGCTCTCCCCAATTTGGATGTTGACATAGTCTGCGATGTTGCGACGGAGCCTTGAAGACGTTCTAGTCCTCCGGGAGTGTTGTAGATAGTTCTTTGTTGGAGACGGCATTCAATTGTCACGGGTAGCACTCCGACGGGGATTTGGATGTCCTTACGCACGTTAGCTCTTCTTGATCCTTGATGTTGTGAAGCTCAAATAGACAACAAAGCTTGTGGAACTAATTAAGTGTTAGTAACAAAAACCTCTAGGCTTTAGTTGTCTAGAACTTTCTTAACTTAGACTTGTTCTAACGGGATCACAAGAAATATTTTTATCTTTTTATTATTTAAGGAATGCGAACGGGGAAAATAAATATCTTTGAGAAATTATTTTTGTGCCACCACGGTGAATGACTATTCACATGGGGCTTGACGATTTTCTAGATGCAAATGCACAACATCTTTATTTTCTTTTCTAATGCGGGGATAAAAGAGTAAAGATGCAACTAAGATGCAAGTAGGGAAATAAATATGCTAAGGTAAAAATATAATGCTGAAAAGTAATGCTTGATAAATACCAAGTTACCTCTCGGCGCGGCGTTCGGTGGTTTTAAGTCCTCCGAACGGGACTTGTCATGTTCGCTCATTTTTCAAGGGCGCATTGGTAGCGCCTCGGATGATGTCGCCTCGTGTGTAGGAATTGATTCGATTTTGCTTTTACCTTCCACACCTTCTTTGTTGGAGAGGATGACCTTGAGGAGGAAGCTTCTTGGAGCACTTGTTTCTTTTCGATGATGACACCTTCTCGGGTTCTTCTACAATGTTCTTCTCTTAAGGTACCGATCTTCATATCTGAATACTTCTCCCTCATAGTCGGCCCATCCATCTTTAGTGATGTTCTTCTTATTACGCGGCAGTGCGTTTGCCTTCTCCTTGTTCTGTTCTTCTTGGGCTCTTCGGTGATTATATAATTATTGTTGAAGTAGCGGCGTACCTTCTCGGTGGGAAAGTGGAAATGGATCTCTCTTTGTCCCGATATAGATGATAGCTACGGTGGTGTTTAGGAATGGTCTTCCTAGGATGATTGGAGGATCGTAGTCATCTCCCATGTCAATGACTAGGAAGTACGTAGGGACATAATGGTCATCTATCCGGATGAGGACATCCTTCACTTCTCCTTCGACGAAGCGGAATGTACGATCGCCATCTGCATTTGTGCATAGGTAGGCTCCAAAGGCATAGTGCCATATAGATACTCATAGGTTACCTTGGCCATGATGTTGACGCCCGATCCGGTGTCACGGGCATGCTTTATTGAAAGAGCTTGTTGATGGAGCATTGAATGGTTGGGACACCTGGGTCATCCTTCTTGATCGACGTGGGGATGCGAGTGAGTGGTCATGCTCCTTATGGACCGCGGTGACCATCCTCCCGTCTCCGTCTTCTTGGTCTTCTTATTCTTGTTCTTGCTCTTCTTAGCTGGATTCTTCTTCTTCTCAGCATTCTGCGATAAGGATGTCTTTGGGAACTGCAGCACTCTGTTCTTAAAGAAGAAGGTTTCTCTCTTGCCCTTAATGTTGAAGATGATCTTGGCGGTGTTGGCGTACATGATGGCTCCAGCGGTGTTCAAGAATGGTCGTCCCGAATAACGGGGGACCTTTCATCCACTGCTGTATCCACTATCACGAAGTCTGTTTGGAACATACGAGTTGCCTACTCGTACACATATGTCTTCAAGCACTCCCAAAGGAATACGGAGTGGCCCGTCGCAAGCCGTAAGCACATAGTTGTGTATGCTAAGGGGTATCGAATAGCTTCTCATATATCACTCTTGGCATGATGTTGATGCTTGCACGAAGTCACATTGCCTCATTAAAGTTAGTACTTCCAATGGAGATCGGAATGACCGGTCTCCCTGGATCGCCCTTCTTGATTGGCGAGTTGAGTCAATCCATGACCCCTTCGATGGATCACTTCGGCTATCTTCTACATTGAATATATCAACAAGATTTGCAGTTTCGAGCTCTTCGGGTTGTCCCGGTTTACCTTGACCGAGTGGAGGGAGCAAGGTTAACAAGCGTTGTACTGCGACTCAAGTATCTTGTTGCCGTAGTGACTCTTGATGGCATTGGAAAAGCCATCCATCCTTGGCGAGTGTCTCTAGGACCTTGTCATTTGATGTCGGCTTCTTGGACAGATTGTCCATCATCTTGCCTTGGTTTAGCACCAACTCTCTCAAAGGCGGTAATTTGGTTGTAATTATTGTAGGAAGAGTTGTTACCTTGATAGTTGCACGAATAATTGCACGAGTAGTTAGGCCTCGGCCGCGATTCCAACCTTGATTCTGGCGAGGACGGTAGTAATTGTTGTTGTTGTTGTTGTTGAGGTAGTTCACGTCCTCCTTCAGCTACGGACGGTTAGCACCTGTGTGCCCGAGTCTCTCCACACTCTTCACATGTCATGCGAGCATCATGTATATGCATGACTTCTTTCTTCTCGTGGCTCTCTCATCGAGCCTCTTCATTAGCAGATCCATTTTGCGACACGGCATGTCTACCTCCTTCAGTGGTGCATTCCTCCACCTCTCTTGCGGGTCTGCGTTCTTTCTTCACTCCAACCTTGGTTGGAGGCCATCTTCTCCACAAGAGTTTTGTGGCTTGAGGAATAGTGAGTGATAAGAATGCACCTCCGGCGGCATCCATCGTCTCACGTGTCTGTTTCTTGAGCCCATGGTAGAATGTCTGCATAAGCAGCCAATTCTCCATGCCATGATGAGGACACTCGAGGATGTAATCTTGAAAGCGCTCCCAAGCTTCTGGGACAGTCTCATCATGGTGTTGCTGAAAGCTTGATATCTTCCCACGAAGAGCATTTGTCTTGCCCATGGGGAAGAACTTCGCCAAGAAATTGGTGGAACATAGTGCCCACGTAGGATTCTTCTCCTTATTGGCGTAGAACCACTCTTCGCTCTCCCCAAGAGTGAGAATGGGAAGAGGCGAAGTAGTATAGCATCTCTAGGGACATCCTTGATAGTGAATGTGCTACAAATCTCCAGAAAGTGTTGGAGATGAGCACTAGCATCTTCATGGGCCTTCCCACAGAACTGGCTTGCTTGCACCATGTTGATTAGCGCGAGGCTTGAGCTCAAAAGCTCCTTCGATGTCCTTGGTGGTCGTATGAATGTTGTCGTAGTTGGAGCTGAGAACTCGCGGAGTGACTTGTTCGCCATGGCTTCAAACGCTGGTGTCAAGTCTCGCACGAAAGGTTGACTTTCTGCTTTTGACAAACTTCCAAGTTGAGTTGATGATGATGATGATTGATTGGTCTTCTTCAACCTGCTTCTGGCTTTCCTGAATAAAGCTTCTGGATCGTCAATATAATTATCAGGAAGAATTGTCTTGATTACCCTGCATAAGATATACAAGTAGACAAAACAAGGGTAATCCTGTAGAGAAGGGTTAGTATGACAAAGACAACTCCAATCACATTATCTAGTGCAGTTTGCTCATTATCCTTTGGCTTTCAACCTTCCCCGCAACGGCGCCAAAAATGCTTGTTGATGTCTATTAAGCGTTTATTTGAAATAAAGAGGGTTCCGCAAGCGCACGGAATATATCATCGTAGCATTTTAACCGGGAGTAATCCGGGTATCGTTATTTATATTTTTACCTTTGGGAAGGGAATGCTTTGGATAATGAGTGATGAACAATGCACATGCTATAATGGAGAGCTTAACCTTGTCCGTATCGATCATCTCATACGGGGTAAGTGTCACATAAAATATAGGAATGAATGATAAATGACATAAGATAAATGAGAGCATTTAGCCACATAAAATAATAGTAATAAGCCATCTCAACTTAGCACTCTAAGCTTATAACACTAGCATGGACTAGGACGATCTAGGGTATAATCCTATGTTATTCTAACTACAAAGTCAAAGCATACAATGATTAGTGCAAGAACATCTAGCAATCATGGCGGGAAAAGGTTACATCTATGCATAGTGATATTACCGAGAAGACAAGAGACATAGCAATGACTTCAATGTAATAGGTTTGTTACGCTAGACCTATACTCGGGAGAAGGGCTACAAAGGACTCAACAGGACTGTCACTCCCGCGATCTACCTCACGATCCGGAATATAGGGTGCAATCGCAGATAAATACGGTCTAGGCACCACGCCTACACAATATTTACCACTCACCCATCGATCTAATGAGCAAGCGCTATACGATCCTATGCATAAACATAATTCTAGTCCAACTATGTGTTGACGGTCCTTAAGTATCAATTTTATACCGTCAACGCAGCAAGAGAAAGGACTAATATGAGTTCACCTATTAGATATAGGGGTTACACTGACAGAATTCCACGAGTTTTGGTGATTGTCTATTTTACGCAGGGGGTTATCGAAAGAGAACCAAAGGAGGCCCACATGTCATGATTACATAGAGATAAAGACCGAACGGGTAAAATTGTATAATCTAGAAGACTCCGAAGGCAAACCCGGGAAGTGGGGCCCACGGGCGGGGTGGCGGTCGGCCGACCCAGGGGGAGTCGGCCGACTCCCCATCTCCACCAATCGGTGGAGTCTCGTGGATCCCGCCTCCACCGCCTTTGAGGATGAATAATTATCGTCCATTTAGGTCGGTTTGATCCGAGGGCTGTGGTTAATCCTAGGGGGCTATATATTCGAGCCCCGGCCCCCTCGGGTGAAACCCTAATTCATTCAAGAGTTCATTCTCTCATCGAATTCGAGAGAAGCCGAGCCACCATCTCAATTAGAGCTCCATAGTTTAGTAGCATAGCTACATAGGAATAGATCTAGAGGGAATCAAGCCTAGCTTGGAGTCCGGATCTGTCGGAGTTCTTGGTAATTCCCTCTACATTCTTGTAATATTCATCATTGTTCGTGATACTATGAGTAGTACTTTATTCTATCCTATTATATCGACTTGACTTTGCTCTATTTGATTATGTTCTCAATTATATTGTTCTTAGTTTACTTTGATTATATGTTTAGCATAGTTGGACTAGAATTATGTTTATGCATAGGATCGTATAGCGCTTGCTCATTAGATCGATGGGTGAGTGGTAAATATTGTGTAGGCGTGGTGCCTAGGCCGTATTTATCTGCGATTGCACCCTATTGGCCGGGTTGTGTGGTAGATCGCGGAAGTGACGGTTCGTTGAGTCCTTTGTATTCCATCCCCGTTGGTAGGTCTTAGTAGAACAACCTATTACATTGAAGTCATTGCTATGTCTCTTGTCTTCTCCGGTAATATCACTATGCATAGATGTAACCTTTTCCCGCCATGATTGCTAGATGTTCTTGCACTAATCATTGTATGCTTTGACTTTGTAGTTAGAATAACATAGGATTATACCCTAGATCGTCCTAGTCCATGCTAGTGTTATAAGCTTAGAGTGCTAAGTTGAGATGGCTTATTACTATTATTTTATGTGGCTAAATGCTCTCATTTATCTTATGTCAATTATCATTCATTCCTATATTTTATGTGACACTTACCTTGTATGAGATGATTGATACGGATAAGGTTAAGCTCTCCATTATAGCATGTGCATTGCTCATCACTCATTATCCAAAGGCATTCCCTTCCCAAAGTGGTAAAAATATAAATAACGATACCTGGATTACTCCTGGTTAAAATGCTACATCGGTATTATCTGTGCGCTTGCGGATCCCATATTTATTTCTAGTAGCAGTTGCATTATTTAGTACCAGCATTTTTGGTGCCATGTTGGGGATGACAACCTGACACTGAGTGGCGTTAGAAATGTCAACAAGCATTTTTGGCGCCGTTGCCGGGGAAGGTTGAAAGCCAATGGATAATGAGCAGCACTGCACTAGATAATGTGATTGAGTTGTCTTTGTCATACTAACCCTTCTCTACAGGATTACCCTTGTTTTGTCTATTTTATATCTTATGCAGGGTAATGTATGAAAAAGACAATTCTTCCTGATAATTATATTGACAATCCAGAAGCTTTATTCAGGAAGGCCAGAAGCAAGTTGAAGAAGACCACTCAATCATCATCATCATCAACTCAACTTGGAAGTTTGTCAGAAGCAGAAAGTCAACCTTTCGTGCGAAACTTGACACCAGCGTTTGAAGCCATGGCGAACAAGTCACTCCGCGAGTTCTCAGCTCCCACTACGGACAACATTCGCATGCTTGGACCATTTGCGGACATCGAAGGAGCTTTTGAGCTCAAGCTGCGCTAATCAACATGGTGCAAGCAAGCCGGTTACGTGGGAAGGCCCATGAAGATGCTAGTGCTCATCTCCAACACTTTCTCGGGAGATTTGTAGCACATTCACTATCAAGGATGTCCCCAGAGATGCTATACTACTTCGCCTCTTCCCATTCTCACTCTTGGGGAGAGCGAAGCAGTGGTTCTACGCCAATAAGGAAAAGAATGCTACGTGGGCACTATGTTCCACCAATTTCTTGGCGAAGTTCTTCCCCATGGGCAAGACAAATGCTCTTCGTGGGAAGATATCAAGCTTTCAGCAACACCATGATGAGACTGTCCCAGAGTGTGGAGAGACTGGGCACACAGATGCTAACTGCCCAGAGCTGAAAGAGGACGTGAACTACCTCAACAACAACAACAATTACTACCGTCCTCAGCAGAATCAAGGTTGGAATCAGCAGCCGAGGCCTAACTACTCAGGCAATTATTCAGGCAACTATCAAGGTAACAACTCCTCCTACAATAATTTCAACCAGCCACCTTTGAGAGAGTTAGTCTTGAATCAAGGCAAGATGATGGACAATGTTTGTCCAAGAAGCCGACATCAAATGACAAGGTCCTAGAGACACTCGGCAAGACAGGATGGATGGCTTTTCCAATGCCATCAAGAGTCAGCTCGGCTTCAACAAGATACTTGAGTCGCGGTACAACGGCTTGTTAACCTTGAGCCCTCCACTCGGCTAAGGTAAACCGCGGGACAACCCGAAGAGCTCGAAACCGCAAATCTTGTTGATATATTCAATGTAGAAGATAGCCGGAGTAATCCATCGAAGGGGTCATGGATTGACTCAACTCGCCAATCAAGAAGGGCGATCCGGGGAGACCGGTCATTCCGATCTCCATTGGAAGTACTAACTTTAATGAGGCAATCTGTGACTTCGGTGCAAGCATCAACATCATGCCAAGAGTGATATATGAGAAGCTATTCAGATGCCCCTTAGCATACACAACCATGTGCTTATAGCTTGCAGATCAGTCACTCCGTGTTCCTTTGGGAATACTAGAAGATATTTGTGTACGAGTAGGCAACTCGTATGTCCCCGCAGACTTCGTGGTAGTGGATATGTGCGGTGATGAAAGGTCCGTCATTCGTGCAGGACGACCATTCTTAAACACTGCTGGAGCCATCATGTATGCCAACACTGCCAAGATCATCTTCAACATCAAAGGCAAGCGAGAAACCTTCTTCTTCAAGAACAGAGTCTTTGCAGTTCCCAAAGACACACCCTCATCAACGTAACAAAGTGAGAAGAAGAAGAATCCAGCTAAGAAGAGCAAGAACAAGAATAAGAAGACCAAGAAGATGGAAATGATAAGGATGGTCACCGCAGTCCACAAGGAGCATGACCACTTACTCGATCCCCACGTCGATCAAGAAGGATGACCCGTGTGTCCCAACCATTCAATGCTCCATCTTGAAGCTCTTTCAATAAAACTGCTCCGTGACACCGGATCAGGCGTCAACATCATGGCCAAGGTAACCTATGAGTATCTATATGGCACTATGCCTTTGGAGCCTACCTATGCACAGCTGCAGATGGCAGATCAGACATTCCGCTTCGTCGAAGGAGAAGTGAAGGATGTCCTCATCCAGATAGATGACCATTATGTCCCTACAGACTTCCTAGTCATTGACATGGGAGATGACTATGATCCTCCAATCATCCTAGGAAGACCATTCCTGAACACCACCAGAGCTATCATCTATATTGGGACAGGAGAGATCCATTTCCACTTTCCCACTGAGATGGTACGCCGCTACTTCAATAATAATTATATAATCACTGAAGAGCCCAAGAAGAACAGAACAAGGAGAAGGCAGCGTACCCGTCGCCAGAACAAGAAGAACATCACTAAAGATGGATGGGCGACTATGAGGAGAAGTATTCAGATATGAAGATCGGTACCCAGAAGAGAAGAACATTGTAGAAGAACCTGAGAAGGTGCTGTCATCAGAAGAGAAACAAGTGCTCCAAGAAGCTTCCTCCTCAAGGTCATCCTCTCCAACAAAGAAGGTGTGGAAAGTAAAAGTAAAATCAGAATCAAGTCCTACACACGAGGTGACATCATCCGAGGCGCTGACCTAATGCGCCCTTGAAAAATGAGCGAACATGACAAGTCCCGTTCGAGGACTTAAAACCACCGAACGCCGCGCCAAGAGGTAACTTGGTATTTATCGGCATTACTTTTCAGCATTATATTTTTACCTTAGTATATTTATTTCCCTACTTGCATCTTTGTTGCATCTTTACTCTTTTATCTCCGCATTTGAAAAGAAAATAAAGATGTTTTGCATTTGCATCCAGAAAATCGTCAAGCCCCATGTGAATAGTCATTCACTGTGGTGGCACAAAAATAATTTCTCAGCATATTTATTTCCCCGTCGCATTCCTTAAATAATAAAAAGATAAAAATATTTCTTGTGATCTGTTAGAACAAGTCTAAGTTAAGAAAGTTCTAGACAACTAAAGCCTAGAGGTTTTTGTTACTAACACTTAATCGGTTCCACAAGCTTTGTTGTCTATTGGAGCTTCACGAGAACATCAAGGATCAAGAAGAGCTAACAGCGAAGGACATCCGGTCCCTCGTCGGAGTGCCGCCCGTGACAATCAAATGCTATCTCCAACAACTATCTACAACACTCTGGAGGACTCGAATGTCTTCGTCACTGTCACAAGCAACATCGCGAGACTATGTCAACATCCGGCTTGGGGAGAGCATCCCCGTGTACCAAGCTAAGTGTTTCCAACTTATCGATTATGCTTTATTAAAGCATGCTTTGTTAAAACAACTAAAAAAGATGCATAACCATAGAAACCGTAAAGATTTCCTTATTTATCTTTTCTACTTTTGGAGAGCTCTTGCAATGTCTGTCTTTAAAAGTGATCCCTAGAATAAACTCTACATGGAGATGATGAATAGTTGTTTCGCGTAATTCCTTTCAAGTACCTAGTTTTCAACCTTGCACTCTCCCGAGTTTTGGACACAACCTGTTTAGATTCGAGATTTGCTACGAACTGAAACTTGTGGGTAGCGAACACTTGATCTAAGTCTAGGTGGTTGACGGGTATGATATGGGAAGGTTTTGAGCTTTGTCCATCTTGCTCCTAGAGATACTAGAGTTCTGGAGAATTTATCGTGAAAATATTAAATTCCTGCATGATGAGTTCCTTTATGATGAGAGTTCAAATTCCTACCACACCCATATATTCATGCTTACTAGATTAGGAAAGACCCATCTTGTTTATATAGATCATATTGAAGGTTTGAGTGTAGACTTTATAGGCATTGAGTATGGTTATCTTTTGTGGACCCATAAGGAATTAGTCACGTAGTTAAAGTCAATACTATGTGCTCTCCATCCATTGATCTCTGCTATACGTCCTCGAAGCATGCACCCATTTTATAAATGTTACATTCATCCGTGCTACTTACGTTCCTCGAAGTACCACCCACATATAGATCCATATCCACCACATATTGTGCTATCTCTACCCCGGAGATACGCACTTATGCTACTCCTATCCGGGAGTACGCATTCTCCACTTCTCGTGTCTTTGTCTCTACCCCGGAGATACGCACTTATGCTACCCTACACCGGGAGTACGCATCCATCCATTCATCCATCCACATATACATACGCCATTCATTTCACATCATCCAGAAAAGGTTCTACTCCTATCCTTGGAGTGAACATCTAGACATAATCATCGCCGTTCTATTTGCCTACATAAAAACCTCTAGTCATTATCATTTCAAGTTATACACTCTCTCGTGCTAAAGTTTCATTTTCAGAGGATTGGTTACTTTTTTAAAAAAAAAAGAGAGAAAAAAAGAAAAAGAAAAAGAAAGACTAGCCAAGTCCTTCTATTCAAGAAGTTTCAAGGTTTCCGAATAAAGGAGTCATGTTATTCCCAAAGGAGCGAGTGTAGAAGTAGATGTTCACCAGTTGAGTACCCCTCATAATCATTTCCTTATCACCATCATACTATCATCATCCTATTATCATCTTATCACCCATTCCATTTCCTCATTCACATGCACATATGACTTTATTATTATTTTAGTTCCTATTGGATCCATGTCTTAACTGTGCAATATATGCAAGTGAGTTTGAGTGTCTTCCCACCTATGAGCTCCACATAAGCCTATTAGAAAGTAGGGTGAGAGAGAGAAGGCACTTTCCACTATGCCTTAGTTCCACAAATACCACATATTCTTGAGAGAAGAGAGAAGGCATACACTATTCATGCCTTAGAGAGGATCCAGAAATACCACAAATGAGAGACCTGAAAGGTTCATACAAGGAACTCTGAGTTTTGTTTCAAAACCTTGCAAAAACTCCGGGATAATAGTTGATCAAAGAGCGAGAAACATGGCGCTTGACTTGACCGTTCTACCTTTCAACTACTCAAGACCCAAGTGACGGTTACAAGCCCCATGGTGAAAGGTAATATGAGTGAGTTTTGAGTCAGAATAGTTCACTCTAATCCGGAGGAGAGTTTTTGTTTGAACGCATGTGTACTTATGAGGAGTGAAAGCATTGTAGCCACTCCCGATCCATCGAGTCTATCTTTGCTGGGGACGAGCAAAAGGTAAGCTTGGGGGAGTTTGTTGACGGTCCTTAAGTATCAATTTTATACCGTCAACGCGGCAAGAGAAAGGACTAATATGAGTTCACCTATTAGATATAGGGGTTACACCGATGAATTCCACGAGTTTTGGTGATTGTCTATTTACGCGGGGGTTATCGAGAAGAGAACCAAAGGAGGCCCACATGTCATGATTACATAGAGATAAAGACCGAACGGGTAAAATTGTATAATCTAGAAGACTCCGGAAGGCAAACCCACGGAAGGCGGGCCCACTGGCAGCGGGGTGGCGGTCGGCCGGCCCAGGGGGAGTCGGCCGAGGCCCCATCTCCACCAATCAGGTGGAGTCTCGTGGATCCGCCTCCACCGCCTTTGAGGATGAATAATTATCGTCCATTTAGGTCGGTTTGATCCGAGGGCTGTGGTTAATCCTAGGGGGCTATATATTTGAGCCCCCGGCCCTCGGGTGAAACCCTAATTCATTCAAGAGTTCATTCTCTCATCGAATTCGAGAAGCCGAGCCACCATCTCAATTAGAGCTCCATAGTTTAGTAGCATAGCTACATAGGAATAGATCTAGAGGGAATCAAGCCTAGCTTGGAGTCCGGATCTGTCGAGTTCTTGGTAATTCCCCTCTATATTCTTGTAATATTCATCATTGTTCGTGATACTATGAGTAGTACTTTATTCTATTCTATTATATCGACTTGACTTTGCTCTATTTGATTATGTTCTCAATTATATTGTTCTTAGTTTACTTTGATTATATGTTTAGCATAGTTGGACTAGAATTATGTTTATGCATAGGATCGTATAGCGCTTGCTCATTAGATCGATGGGTGAGTGGTAAATATTGTGTAGGCGTGGTGCCTAGGCCGTATTTATCGCGATTGCACCCTATTGGCCGGGTTGTGTGGTAGATCGCGGAAGTGACAGTTCCGTTGAGTCCTTTGTATTCCATCCCCGTTGGTAGGTCTTAGTAGAACAACCTATTACATTGAAGTCATTGCTATGTCTCTTGTCTTCTCTGGTAATATCACTATGCATAGATGTAACCTTTTCCCGCCATGATTGCTAGATGTTCTTGCACTAATCATTGTATGCTTTGACTTTGTAGTTAGAATAACATAGGATTATACCCTAGATCGTCCTAGTCCATGCTAGTGTTATAAGCTTAGAGTGCTAAGTTGAGATGGCTTATTACTATTATTTTATGTGGCTAAATGCTCTCATTTATCTTATGTCAATTATCATTCATTCCTATATTTTATGTGACACTTACCCTGTATGAGATGATTGATACAGACAAGGTTAAGCTCTCCATTATAGCATGTGCATTGCTCATCACTCATTATCCAGTGCATTCCTTCCTGTGGTAAAAATATAAATAACGATACCTGGATTACTCCGGTTAAAATGCTACATCGGTATTATCCGTGCTTGGATCCCATATTTATTTCTAGTAGCGAGTTGCATTATTTAGTACCGGCATTTTTGGCGCCATGTTGGGGATGACAACCTAACACCGAGTGGCGTTAGAAATGTCAACACTATGCTAAACATATAATCAAAGTAAACTAAGAACAATATAATTGAGAATATAATCAAATAGAGCAAAGTCAAGTCTCGATATAATAGAATAGAATAAAGTACTACTCATAGTATCACGAACAATGATGAATATTACAAGAATGTAGAGGGGAATTACCAAGAACTCCGACAGATCCGGACTCCAAGCTAGGCTTGATTCCCTCTAGATCTATTCCTATGTAGCTATGCTACTAAACTATGGAGCTCTAATTGAGATGGTGGCTCGGCTCTCTCGAATTCTGATGAGAGAATGAACTCTTGAATGAATTAGGGTTTTACCCGGGGGGCCGGGGCGAATATATAGCCCCCTAGGATTAACCACAGCCCTCGGATCAAACCGACCTAAATGGACGATAATTATTCATCCTCAAAGGCGGTGGAGGCAGATCCACGAGACTCCACCCGATTGGTGGAGATGGGGAGTTGGCCGACTCCCCCGGGTCGGCCGGTGACCGCCACCCCGCTGTGTGGGTCCGGCTTCCGGGGTTTGCCTTCTAGAGTCTTCTAGATTATACAATTTTACCCGTTCGGTCTTTATCTCTATGTAATCATGACATGTGGGCCTCCTTTGGTTCTCGTTTTACGATAACCCCCGCGTAAAATAGACAATCACCAAAACTCGTGGAATTCTGTCAGTGTAACCCCTATATCTAACAGGTGAACTCATATTAGTCCTTTCTCTTGCTGCGTTGACGGTATAAAATTGATACTTAACGATCGTCAACAACAAGGCTATACTCAAGTTGAAGGTCTTGATTATGATGAAACATATGCTCCCATGGCAAGATTAGAGGCAATAAGGATTCTATTGGCTTATGCATGTGCCCACAACATCAAGTTATATCAAATGGATGTCAAGAGTGCATTTCTCAATGGAATCATCAATGAGCTAGTATATGTTGAGCAACCTCCGGTTTTGAAGATGAGAAGAGACCCAACCATGTGTACAAATTGAAGAAAGCTTTGTATGGCTTGAAGCAAGCACCTAGAGCATGGTATGAGAGATTGAAGACTTTTCTTCACTCCAAGGGGTTCATTATGGGCAAGGTTGATACTACTCTATTCACCAAGAAGATTGGTAATGATCTCTTCATTGTGCAAATCTATGTTGATGATATCATCTTTGGATCAACCAATGAAGCATATTGTGAAGAATTTAGTGAAATGATGGCAAAAGAGTTTGAGATGTCCATGATTGGTGAACTTAGCTATTTCCTTGGTCTTCAAGTCAAGCAATTGAAGAATGGGACATTTGTGAGTCAAGGGAAATACATAAGGGACATGTTGAAGAAGTTTG
This sequence comes from Themeda triandra, assembly GCA_018135685.1. NCBI lineage: Eukaryota > Viridiplantae > Streptophyta > Magnoliopsida > Poales > Poaceae > Themeda > Themeda triandra. The sequence continues at coordinate 71,535 of JAENPR010001579.1, forward strand.
GGATGCAAGATGCAAAGCCAATCTCAACTCCAATGGGCACCAATGGGAATCTTGATAGTGATCATGATGGCAATATGGTGAATCAAAAGGAATATCGGTCTTTGATTGGAAGTCTACTCTATGTCACCGCATCAAGGCCGGATGTCATGTTTAGTGTTTGCATGTGTGCTAAATATCAAGCCTCACCTAGAGAGAGTCATCTCACGGCCGCAAAGAAAATATTGAGGTACTTGAGGCAAACAAGAGATGTTGGATTGTGGTATCCCAAGGGGTCAAAGTTTGAATTGATTGGATATTCGGACTCCGACTATGGTGGTTGCAAGATCAATAGAAAGAGCACAAGTGGTACATGTCAACTTCTTGGAAGATCACTTGTGTCATGGTCCTCAAAGAAACAAAATAGTGTGGCAATCTCTACCGCCGAAGCCGAATATGTTAGTGCGGGGAGTTGTTGTGCACAATTGCTTTGGATGAAGTCAACTTTGAAGGATTATGGCATTAACTTCAAGAATGTGCCATTGTTTTGTGACAATGAAAGTGCAATCAAGATGACACAAAACCTGGTTCAACATGGAAGAACAAAGCACATTGACATAAGGCATCACTTCATTAGAGATCATCAACAAAAGGGTGACATTTCCATTGAAAGTGTGGGCACCGATGATCAACTTGCCGACATCCTCACCAAGCCACTTGATGAAAGAAGGTTTTGCAAGCTAAGGAATGAATTGAACATTCTTGATTTCTCAAACATGTGTTGAATGCACCCCACCACTACTTGACATGCCTCTCCTTCGACAAGGCAAGGTACCATTGGTTGATATGTCATTCATGCTTAAGTTTATACTTGTGGTAGCACATGTAGACATACAAGGTGCATTTGGAGCATTCATGATAAATCAAATGTGTTTGATGTATATATGTTTACCACTATTGCTTCTATGCTTTGCTTGATCTAGTGGTGACATATGACATGTTTGTGGGCTTGCAATCCTAGTGTTGAATCTAGAATATTTGCTACAAGTGTTTAATTCAACATAGGCAAGATAACCCTTGTCATGAGGTGTGAAGAAGCTTGTCTTTGGTTCAAACCGAGTTAAATGTCTTTGGCAAGTGGTCTAGATTGAACCAAATTTGACTAAGGTTTTGTTTACTCCATCAAAGTCATTTTCTCTCCACAATTTGATCCCATTTTTGGGCAATTGTTGACAAAGGGGGAGAGAAAAAGATGATTGAACATGATAAAGGGGTAAATAAAATTTTGACGCACACAAGAAGGGGAGCAAGATCATGAACAAAGTTGTTGCATTTGTTTGTGCATTCTCATATGACTTGCTCATGGCACCTAGTTTTAAAGTTTTATACAAGTGGTGTCTCCTTGCTTGTGTGGTGCAATGCTAGTATAGGACTTGAATGGTGAAATGATCTACTAGCATGCATAGGTTGTAACTAGACTCCCCTTACCTTTCAAGTGGTTCAAGAACTTTGACTATAATGTTGATCTCACGGGGTTCTTGAGTTTTGATGGATGTCTAGTTACTACATGGTGCTAAGGAGGGTGTAAAAGGCAACTCCGATTGGTATCACACTTCAAAGGTCCATTTCTTACACCTTAGCATCATTTTGGTAGAATTACTCTCCCCACACTTCTATCCATGCATATGTGCAAAGCTTCAAATCCAAACTCTATGCACATATGTAGGGGAGCTAATGCTACCAAAACCGAACTTGCTATAGTTGTCCAAATTCCTCTTGAGAGCTTAATGATTGGACAAGTATGACAAGTTCAAAAATCTTTATTATAAAATCATCTTTGTTGAGGTTGTCATCAATTACCAAAAAGTGGGGAGATTGAAAGTCCCTAGTTTGGTTTTAGCTAATTGATGAAACCTAGGACTAACCATGTTTATCTAAGTGGTTGATTTAGAGAAAGGTTGTCCTCATGATGAGCGTATTGAATATGAAGCATGACACGTGTCATGTGATCAAAGATGAAGATCAAGACCATGCTTGGCTCCATGGACCGGTGTTGAAGGTGAAGGGCTAGTCGAGGCTTCGGAGTGAAGGACCATGCGATGGTGAAGCTCAGGCAAGACTAGGCGCCGATGGACCGATGCACGGTGAAGGGCAAGTGAAGTCAAGGTCGATGGATCGAGACGGTCACATGATGGTGTGAAGCGTTCATATCACTTGGAGGAACAAAATGGGCTCAAGGCAAAGGTATAACCTATAGGGCCATTTTGTTTTGCACTCAAGACACCATAGAGGGTGTGAGTGGTTTAGGATCGATAGCCGCACTATTAAGAGGGGAAGTCTTATCGGCTATTCGACGCACGGGTGCCACTAGGTGAATTCATGAAGTGCATTGCATGTAGGGCCTAGTGAGCTAACCTAACCTTTGGGAAATGTTTGTGAAAAGCTAACACACAAGCACATGGAGATGTACACTTGGTGGTGTTGGCACATTTACAAAGGTGGCGTTTGGGCGCGCTGTGATTTGCAGGGTACAGATGGGTCAGGGTTCGAGTGTTCGATCTAGGGTTGTAGGATTCGATTTCGAAGGGATGTAGATGTGCTTTGAGCATGGAGATGTACACAGGCTCGGCGGGATTCGGCGCTTTCGAGAAAAATGGATGCATATTTTCTATTGCGCGGATGCAAAATTTGGTTGAAATCATGCTATCTCGTTGATCAAGTTGGTATACTTGTTGGATAGCATGGTGGAGAAGCCTGGCGAGGCACCGGACGGCTGGCCGACAGCGTCGGCGAGCGGCGGGACGCCGACCGAAAGTTCCGGTTTTCGGCTGTTCGGCCGCGTCGCCCAGCCGGACGCGGGCCGGACGCGAGTGACGGACGCAAAGTCAAGCATTCTTGTCTTTGCGTCCGGCGTGTGTTGCGGCTTTCGGCGCGGAGCGAGGAATCCCGACGGAAAGGCGGCGGACGCGCGGGTGCCGCGTCCGGCGCACACCGGACTCGGAACAGAAAGTTCCAGAGCTCGGCGTTGCGAGCGGACGCGGGCGCCGGACTCGAGTGGCGCGCGTCGGATGCCGTGCTGGATGCCGACGTGGCGGCTCGTGGTTGGTTGCGGCTCCAACGGTCGGCTGACGGCCGCGCGCGGGAGGTGGCGCCGGACGCGTCCGGCGGTTTGCGGCAGACGCGTCCGGCGCGTGCTGCCTGGCTCTCCGAGGGGGTAACGGTCACATTTGTTTGAGGGGTTATAAATAGAAGGTGGCCGGCCCTTGGGGAGGTCTCTTGGCCATTTCTCATCCCTTGTGCATTGTTTGAGCTAAGAGACTCTCTCCCACTCATCTCCCTTGCTTGGTTGTTCATCCTAAGAGAGATTGAGTGAATCACCTAGTGCATTGCATTGCTTGAGGGCATCTAGTGGCACTTGTGGGTGGTTTAGCCGGTGGATTTCTTGTTACTCTTGGAGAGTACCGCTCCTAGCTGGCTTGGAGATTGTTGGAGGCGTTGGCAAGAGAAGGTGATTGTTCTTGGCCACCTTCGGTTGATTTGTGAGAGGTTTGAGCTCACCTCGTGTGGATCACGAAGAGCATCCTAGTGGATTGCGCGTGTCGTTGAGTACCTCGCTTGAGAGTGGTTTCTTGCGGTGCCTTGCGGGGCGAACCTTGAGGGGTTAGTGACTTGAGGGTCACACCGAAGAACCATCTAGGTGTTGGTCGACACAACCGGTGACTAGCTTGGCGGTGCCCAAGTGAACACCGGGTGAACAAAAACAATTGTGTTCATCTTTGTCTCCCGGTGATTGGTCGTCATAGATTGTGTGTTGCCGATTGTGATTGATTGCTCATTCTCTTGGTGATTGGCAACCTCGACTCGACGCGTCGGTATAACAAGTCTCATCCTCTCTTGCATTACTTTGTTTACATTCTTGCAAAGTAGAATTGCTTGCGTGGTCGGTCGGGAACCACATCTTATGTAGACTAAATCCCGTGGGTAGAATTGCTTGTGTGGTCGGTCGGGAACCACTCCTTGTGTAGATTAAATCCCGTGGGTAGAACTCTTGATCACTAGCGGTAGCTATTGTTTGTGCTAGTGATCACCTACTAGAATTGTTTGGATAGGAGGCTTGCAACATCTAGTAGGCTAAGCAAAACTTGCTTTCCGCCGTTTGTATATCTAACGAAGTTTGCTTAGTGAGTTTGTAGAAATTTTTATAGGCTATTCACCCCCCTCTAGCCATCTAGGACCTTACAGCCGGGCCACCTGCCGTCGTACCAGCCAGTCCCGGGGCGAGCTACGCTGGGCCATCCCGCGCCCGCCGGCCGGGGGGCCGCCGCGACCTGCGCCGTGCCAGCCCCTGCCGCCGGCCGGGGAGGTGCCATGCCGCACGCCAGGCCAAGATCTGGCGGCCGGAGGGGGCGCAAAGACCCACGGCGGCCTAAGATCCGCCGCTAGGAAGGGGGCGCCATGGCCCATCCCGGTCCAAGAAGCTTCGGCCGGCCTCCAACCTGGGCGAGAAGAGCAGAGAGGGGTGCCATCGATGAACCGATTGGATCGTCTTCAGGCATTCCTTATGTATCTCCTTTCCTTCCGGCCTTGCGTTCCGACGGGGGCTCAGCCATGGACGGCGACTGCGACGGCGACGGCGGCAGCGCTGGTGTGGGAGGGAGGGAGAGATATGCAGCGGAGCGTCTAGGGTTCAGCCATGGGCGGCGCAGCAGAGCTTCTTGGCCTTGCGTTCACGAGAAATTTCAATATTTACCACTCAATTCGCGTGTCTATCAAGATTTGACACTCAATTCGTGTGCCTTTTAAAACAGAAACACTATATGGCGCGCGTGTGTTTCTCTGCTTCTTGGCACAGGCTTTTCTGCGCCGTGCGATGTTGATCTAGTGGCTCTCTGTCCCCCCCGCCTCCTCAATCCTCCCTCTCTCTCTGTCTTCTGGGTCCCACCGAGGCGCTCTCTCTCTCCCGCCTCCTCAATTCCCTCTCTCTCTCTGTCATGTGGGTCCCACCGAGGCGCACTGTTCAAAAATTTTGGGCCTCGCGCTCCTCTGTCTTCAAGTGGCCAGAGTGGGCGGCGGGCGGTTCCCATTTCCCATTCCTCACTCTCTCTCTTCATCTCCTCGCCTCCTCTCTCCCGGCGGCGGCGACGAAGGCGAGGACGAAGGCGACGAGCACCGCGGTGGCTCCGACGGCGGCGAAGGCGGCGGAGGCGGCTTCCTCGTCTTCATCTGCTCCGGCACATCGTCAGCGACGCGGAAGGGATCCAGCAACGCGGCGGCTCCGGCGGTGGTGAAGGCGGCTGATCTCTGGGGTCCTTCCTCGTCTTCATCTGCTCCGGGACGTCGTCGGTGAGGAAGGTGACGAGCACCGTGGCGGCGACGACGAAGTTGACGGGCACCATGGCGGGGATTTCTCAGGTGAGTCCCCCATCTCGATCTGTTGTAGATTGTAGGGTTTTGATCTGTTCTAGGGTTGTGATGTGCGTTGTACTGGAGTTCGATCTGTTGTTCTAGGGTTCGAGTGTTCGATCTAGGGTTGTAGGATTCGATTTCGAAGGGATGTAGATGTGCTTTGAGCAGGGATGTTTTGGGCGATGTTTTGGGCGATTGTTGGTGAGAAGATTTAGATGTGGTTGCGAGATGCTAGCGTTCGAAATCGATATTGTTATCGGCTAGAGATTCTTGTTTGTTCTAGGGTTTTGATCTGATATTGTTATCGGCTAGGGTTAGTTTGGGGGATTTTTCTTATTTTTTGTTCCTGATAGGGTTTGCATTTCTGTCCATTTCGTTGGATTAGTTTGGGCATTTCTTATCAGCTATGGTTAGTAGATAAGTTCTGGTGTCAGGGTTATTTAGGATTTGATTTTGGTGTTTTGGGGTTTTTTCCCTGGCTAGGGTTTTGCCGATTTGATCTAGTGTTAGGGTTTGCATCTTGCTCTTGCTCTTGGTCTTGCTCTGGTGATGCACTCCGTGTGCATGGTGTCAGTTCTTGCGTCAATGTCAGGGTTAGGGTTTGCTTGTCAGTCCATTTCGTTTGATTAGTTGGGGATTAGTTGGTGATTGTTGGATCAAGCAATCAGCAATGTAGGATTGTTTATTTGATTAGTCTCGGGCCCGATTTGTCATTATAGTTCCAAAGCTAAGCGATCATATTTTTGTCTTATACTTTTGTTAATTTTGATGAACATTATTAGATTTTCTACCTTGTGTTGCCTAGTTGATTAAAATGAGTATTGTGTTAGGCAAGATGAATTGGTGCATTGTGTATGTGGTCATCAAACTAAATTGTTTCCTAAATTAATTGTAGAGCATATGATTGTGCATATATTGTTAGAAATTATGCAGCACTTTGTCTCTCTAACTTGATGGTTTGTGGAGGTTAGAAATGATCTGATTTTATTATCGAGTTGTTTCCTTGTTTGCAGATTAGCTTGCCTTGAACTAGAAGTGCATGAGATCTGAATCTCTTACCTGAATGTGAACTCATATCTGAATGTTAGTGTGCATTCAGTTTAGTATATGCATCTGGATCTTTCAGTTATCTGTATCCTGAATGTGAACTGATATCTGAAATTGGAAATGGCTTTTTTGCCTGTAATTTGTCTGAATGTGTTAATCTGAAATGCCCTTTACCTGTTGTTTAATTTTAATATGCAGATGCGAATCAAATGTCGAATGTCTAATTTCGAAATGCCCTTTATCTTATTTCACTTTGAATATTTGTTTTGTCGGAGGTGGCTTCTATTGCATTGTAATTTGATTGTCCCTGGGCTGGTTTTCTTGTGAGAGGTAAACATTTTTGGATCCTCTTTATACTACTGTAATGCCCTTTACCTTTAATTTGATTGTCTTGTTCTTGTGTCTTGTATTCCATTCTAATTTGATTTTTGTGTCTGGGACTGTTTGTTAGTGAGAGGTAATAAGTTTTGGTTGATTGTTATAATGTTGTCTTGATTTTCTTTAAACCGAGTATTGTCAAACCTAATCAATTAATAGGTTCATTAACTTAATTGCTGTAATCACTAATGTAAATTGCATGTATTTAACTTTTGAATTTAAGTTTTCATGATATGCAATATGCTGGTGTTTTGATCTGGCTACTGTTTCATTAATCTTTTGAATTCAACTTTTGAATTTGAGTTTTCATTATATGCATGTTGTTGGTAATATTTCGTTAATCTTTGTATTTGTTTGATAGTGAATATCATTTCCTTATTTTTTGTTAGTGTTAAGGGTTTCGAATGTTGTAAGAGTTAGGTTATTTCTGAAATTTGAATATATGGTTGGTTTATGTGAATGTGATTATTCAGGGATTAGCATGGTGGTCCTTTGTTTATTAGCTTAATGTTGATGATTATAGTATTAGGTTGCATAGTTACCATTAGCATATATTATCATAGTATTGTTTATCTGAATTTTGCCCTCCTTTCTGCGATTCGATATCTCTACCTTTTGTTTTTCGGGGAAGGAGTTTTCTTTACAACATTTGAACAAGAGACATGTACTTATTTTGTCCTGACACAACCTTAACATGTTGTAGTTGTTAGTCTTGATTTGAATTGAGTCTCTAGTTTGGTTAGATAGTATGATTTATAGTGTTTTTTTACTTGCATTTAGGTTAGATATGGATGGAGAGCGCGAGTTCGGTTAACCGAGGCATAGGCGTGGTCCGTACATGGACAGCCGTCTTTGGCGTCGTCGTTATGATTTTTATATGCGCACATACGGTTTCACCCCAATTCAAATTGCGCGTCGAACCGGGGAGCTTCAAGTGCGGCGAGGCTACTTCTAGGGAGGCTCAAGCTAGGGATGCTCAAGCCGTAGTTGAGTCGAACCTAGGAGGCTCTGCTGCTATTGAAAACCTAGTTATCGAGTGTTGGCTGGAGAGGGACGACAAGTGCGCAATTTGTCGTGATGTTTTTGGAGAACCACATGAAGAAGCAGATGCTCTAGAAGAGAAGATTAGGAGCCTTAATTGCATGCATTCTTTCCATAAGGTTTGCATTGATGAGTGGCTTAGGGTAAAGCGACATGTCCGTGTGTCGTCGTGATGTCCCTCCTATCTCTGTTTTGATCGTAGTATGATAGTGTTCCTCTTTTGTAAATATGATATCCGTGCTCGTAATGGTGATATTATTATAAATGAGATATGAGTATTGTTTTGTGGTGGTATCATTGCTCTCTTCTTTTTTTAGTATTTAGTTTCTAGTTTTCTTATGGTTTTCAGCCATGGATCATGATGATTCTCTGTCAATGGTGGTTCGACAATCATTACGAAGATGATGATTATGTTTCCAATTCGATGATGATTCTATGCACGATGCAGCTAATGATTACGAGGTATTTAAAATTTTTGAATTTGTTTAAAACATACCGTATTGATGCATTTTATCTTTTTAATCCTTTTTCCTTTTTCCTTTTTGTGTTTTGTTGGAGGCACCTTCTTCGATGGTGATGATGTTCCCACTTCTGAGATGGTCAATACATTGAAGCATCTGCAACAGGCATTTTCTGGAGTAAGTCTAGTTGTATTATGTCTTTTCGATTTACGGACGATGAGCATGTTGTGTCATCGATTCAACGTAATTTTTTCGTTCACCAAGTTTGCGAGAAACAATTTTCTTCAAAGAGTAGGGGCGCGGACGCGTGGTCGAAGGTACTTTTGTTAATATCTTTTGAATCCTTTTGTTTGTGTTGGTTTTACTCTATTTTGACATTTCTTTGTCTTCTTATATATAAGGCTATATAAGCCTCTATGTATGTTTATTTCTTGTTGGTACAAGATTGCACCTAGGTTAGCATGTCTTGCTCTTCTTTTTCTCACCCCTTCTTCCCCCGTTAGGATAAACATGATCGAGCTCTTCTTATCATGAAACACACCACACTTTTTTACTTTGTTTGAGCAGTTTCTCTTTTGCATTGCTTTTGCTTGTGTTTATCAACATGAGCTGAGTCTTTGTATTCTTTTCTCAGTCTAGCAGAAATGTGAAAGCAAGAACTAGAAGTACCAAGAATCGAGTGCATACGCAAGTGTATCGAGACCTACGGTAGTCGGTTCAACGGCAAGTACTTTGCTAATTCAATCATAGCAAAGCTGGATGATCGCATGAAGGGAATCATCGAGATCGTGGTTTTGGAATTCTGTTGGAGTATGATGGGTGTTCTCCCTCTATAGGCTTTGTCAAATGGATTGCGAGCAAGTTGATGTTAACTCGTGGAGATATTCTAGTTGGAGGGAAAGTTATTCCATTCGTTCCTTTGATGCTGGAGTTGTTCTTAGGAATCCCACCGGTGGGAAAGATATCCTTAAGTCCTACGGCATATCGGCAACAACGAAGAAATTTACGAAGAAAATCAAGGAGCCAACTCGCCTACAATCAAGATGTTTGGGGAGAAGTTGTTTAAAGATGATTTGTCGAGATGATAATGTGTTCGAGATATTTCATGGTCATAGCACGTGCGACTTTTTCTGTGCCAACTCAAGCACTTACCCCGGTCCACGATGTATCTAGAGCCACTGATTGAACTTGACAATGTTAAGAAGTGGGATTGGGCTAAGTTTGTACATGAGTGGACCGTATCTATGATTGTAAAGTACAGGAAGAAGCAACGAGGAACTTTAGGTGGTTGTAGGTACTATCTTGCGGTAAGATTTCATCTTTCTCTTTCTTTTCATTTCTTTTGACTTTGGCAACATATTGTATTAGGCGATTATGTTCTTACTATGTTTTAATGATTCCTATATCCTATAGGGTTATTATCTTGATTGTGTTGACTTTGGGTGGGAAAAGAGGTTGGTCGTTCTATGCCTAGGATCAAATGGTGGAAGGGGAATATGATCAAGCAATATGCTTCTTATGATCGTGTTTACGGTCATATTTATGGAAAGCGACCGGTGAGTTTTCGCATTGTTTTTTGACTTGGGCTTTTCTTGTTTAATGTTTGTGGTTGTAATATATATTGATACATAAATATAATATATATATATATATATATATATATATATATATATATATATATATATATATATATATATATATATATATATATATATATATATATATATATATATATATATATATATATATATATATATATAGGGAAATTCCATTATACTCTTACGAGTATATATATATATTTAGTTGTAATTAACTGTATTTTTTTAACTGTTTTGTAGTTGCAACCTTACGGAGAAACAGTTTATGCCGACCTATACTTACCGAAGAGTGTGTGGCTAAACTTGAGAGGGCGTTAGACAACCATTTTGATTGCTTCAGTGAGGAGGTTTGTATTTTGCTTCTCATCAATGCATAACAGTTTGTTTTGTTTATTAAGTTTATTGTTCTTACTTTGTATTACGGGATAAGACGAAAATCTTGGAGCTTTTCTTTAAACACCACGGTCCAGATTGGCTATAGGTCTCTGGCACACTTGTTCCAAAAATGTTCGGATTACTTGAGAATCTTGGGTTGCTTCCGGCCAATGCGATGATGGTGGTTACGGGTGTCAATCTTGAGAGCTCGCTGCGCGGATGAAGTTGAAGATCATGAACAAATGCCTGGCTGCTGCGCCGAGAGGATTTTGGTGGTGCAGTGCAAGGTTCTGCTGATCATGGAGGTTTGGCTGGTGTTGAAGTTGAGTCACCTGGTGTACGTGCGATCTTTGCCTTGCTTCTAGGATTGCTGCTTGTGGATGTGGAAGCCGAGATCGTCGCTGGGGGTGGTGAGTATTGTCCTTACCGTGAGTCTTTGTGTGTAGCTGCTTTGTGGGTTTATTTGTGTTTTCATCATTTTTATTTTTTTTTTACGAGAAACGGTGACCAAGAAGAGGAAGAGTAAAGCAAGCCAAGTATCTCCATCGGTGAAGGATCTTTCCTCAAAGGACAATCTTTGGAGTTCAAGGTACAAGATGTGTATCATTATTTATTAACTCTCTTATTTTTGCACATTTGTCATTACTAGTTTACGAGTATTTGAAATTCTGCAATTATCATTGCGAGATTTTGCAATGTGTTTTTCTGTGTGATTAAATTTTGTGTTTAATTGAATTCGGGTGGGAAGCAAGTCAAGAGGTCGAAGAGGAATTTGAGAATCAATGCATCTACCCCATCTGTTGAAATTCTTACTCCAAAAGTGTCTAAAACTGAACATGCTGCTGATGGAACTGGTGTAGTGGTTGAAGATGTTGCTGCTGCTGCTGCTTTTGGAACCGATGAAGCTGTTCAAGCGCAAGGTGGTACTGCTTCTACTTCTGGTTGTGTTACTCAAAGAGCTGCTCAAGTGTCTAAACCTGCTGCTGGTAAAGAGGACAATGTTGTTGTTTCGTCCGGTGCAAATATTGGTGAAGAAGCAGGCTCTGGAACAGAAATACTCGAATCAGATGGTATGTATGATGCTCCGCTAATGACTTTTGTCTTGCTTCTCAAGGAAGGCGAGATTCTTTGTACCGGTGGCTCCTCGCACATGGTATCCATTCGTATTCATTTGAGTTTTTGTCTATTGTGTTTTGAATTTTTGTAGAATCTCATCTTCTTATTTGTGCGGTGCGGCGCTAGGAATAGGAAGCAAAAGGAAGGCTGTGTCAAAAATTGGAGCGATTATCATTACGCCAAAGACACGCTAGCTCAAGGTATGTGAGGTGGTGTTGCAAATTGGTTCAGCATTTTGACTTTTTTCAATGTTTTTTGTCTTATATTTTCCTTTTTATTTTTAATTTTTTTTTTCATGTTCAGGTTCAGGTAGCAAGAGTAAGAAGAGGAAGCGGAACACTTCTCAATCTTTGAGTCCGATAGTGCGGATTCTGTTAGTGATCGAAACATGCGTTTAAGGGTTTCAACCAGGCTTTTGCATCTCATCATAGTTACGGACACGGAGCTACAGTGAGGACCCTTTAGTGGTTGAAGGGAGGTGCCGATGTAACTTCAAAGCGGAGTGAAAGGGAAGAAGAAAGGCAACGCTTCCCCGCTATCTGTTGAAATAGTTGGTTCTCATGATTCACCTGGTGAGTTTGAACTTGCTCTTTTTCCTATTTGTCAATATTACATGTATGTAGCACTTTGGATTGTTGGTTTCTGAATTTTTTTTGTACACTTGATGTTTTCCCTTATGTATTTGTCTTTCTATTTCCTTTAGCTTGTACAATAATTGGTGAGAAGAGGAATCAGGAGACACCAGAATCTTCTGTCCCTGTGATTCCATCTCGCAAGCCTCGACGTGCTGTAGCAAAGTCGCCACTTAGTCGTGTCGTTGGACATGATAAACAGTAGGTACAGGTGAGTTTTTTGTCGCATCTGGTTACACAGTGCTGGTTTATGTGTAATGAACATGCATTCCATGAACAAACTCACTGTAAAATCGAGTTTTTTGTGTTTTTTCTTAGGATGCTAAAGAAAAAAGTGTATCTCGTTGCTTCTCCTACGCTTAATCTTGGTGACACGGCTACTATCGGCCATTTCCGCCTCCTTTGTTGCTACAAATGGCAAAGCTCCAGGTTTTTTTTTTCAACCAGATCATTGCATTATGTTTACTAGTCAGTTGCACCTTGGTAATTCTGCAATTTAGTTTTTTGCATTTGCGCAATATGTCTAATGTTATCCTTCTTCTTTCAGGCAAATCATCACTGAAAGAGCCTTCTCAGCAGACCCATCCTGTTTTCAATGATAGCCCAAGTGTGCCTTCTTTCAGGCTTACTGAAGAGTTTGATGATTATGGAAACTTCATTACAGATCCTGTATTGAGGCGTCCACTTGGTATGTACATCTTAAATTTTTTCTTGTTTCCTATGTTAACTCATTGTATTACATGTATATGGAAGTTTTGACTCTTTATTGTATGTTGGTGCAGCTGAGAGGGAAAAAGTGTATTTCTGACAACTATGTTGATCCTAAACTACCACAAGGAGGAGTCCCCCGGATTGTAAGTTTCTTTGTTGCCCCCACCCTAAATATGCCTGTGTTTTGTCGTTTATATGTGTTTGTAACCATTTTCATATATCATTTGCATTCATCTTTTTCACAGATAAATTTGGGGCCCAACCAGAATTTCAGTTCATGGTCCGAAGGATTTGTGGGTTATGGTAACTTGCCATGAAATCCACATTCTCAGGGTTTTATTTTGAGGAATGAGGACAATGTTAGTACTGGAAATGTGGGGAGTTCAGGGAATGCTAATGTGGGTGTCGGGTACCTAGATTAGGGGGTCCTAAACTAGGGGGATTAGAGATAAGCAAACCAGCTTCACCCCTCTCTAAATCCCAAAAGCTAACCAAGAGAAATCCCCAATCCTCCTCGTACTGGGCCGGCCCAACGATCAGGCCCACAAAGCCACAGAACCCACTAACTCGAGCAGCAGCCGCTCGCCCGCTCGAGAAAGAATTACGGAAACCGCTCGAGCGAGCGACCGCTCGAGACGGTGACGGAAACCGCTCGAGCGAACGACCGCTCGAGACGGTGACGGGAACTGCTCGAGCGAACACCCGCTCGAGTTCGCCTGCAATGATTGCCTTTCCAGGACGCGCACATGGCTACAGAGCTCGAAACAGTGCTTCAGTACACCAACTCTGCCGAACTCTATGGCTACAGGGCCCGTAATAGTGGATCGTACACCGGTCAAATCCATCATCACGTTGCCCATCCCCCGGATTCGAGGATGGCAGAAGCCGCTGTGACACCATGCCGCGCACTGTGCCGCGTGCAGCATCCCCTCAAACGCCATCGCCAACTCTCCGTACCATCAAACACGCCGCTCCGTCCCATCGCTCGGATCGTCGACCCCTCGAGGCCGTCCTCAGCCGCTCGAGGGATGATGGCGGATGGGACTGGCGTATGGGACGCACCATGACCCGTCTTTTCTACCACGACGGCCACTCGCCAAGGTTCCCGCGCAGGCCATCATCGCCCGCTCCTCCATTTTGTCAGCCCGCGTCAAGCAATGACAAGCAGGGCGCCATCACCCACGCTGCTACAGGGTCGAACCGGACCAAAGCATGGATCCATAGGCTTGATCCGGACAATAGGGAGCATCTACAGCACCGACGACTCGACGGAGCGCCCATGCCTCGACGTCACACACACAATCGCCCTACCAAATCTTGTACTCCTGAGCCTCCCCTTGGCCTATAAAAGGGGACGCCAGGGCATAGCTTAAAGGTGGAGAGAGTTGACACCCTCTCAACTCACACAATACACAACACACGCACCCACGCTCTCCATTCGCTGTCTCAGGACTTGCTTGTACTCACCCCTGTACGAGCACCTAGGTGCAAGATAATACAAGTCTCCTCCCCCCGCTGGACGTAGGGCCTTCTTTTGCCCGAACCAGGATAAAAATCTTGTGTTCTTCTTGCATCACCATCCGGATTAGGGAGCACGCTTAGAAATTTACTTGTTGATGTGATACCCCCCGGGGTACGAAACACCGACAGTTGGCGCGCCAGGTAGGGGGACTGCGTGTTTCACTCGATTCCCGCCATTTTTCCGGATGGCATCTTCCACTTCATCACTTCCGTTCGCCACGGTGGTCTGGTTTGGGAGTTTGGAGTTCGTGTCGCTCGGTACGGGCTATGACATGGCTCTGCTCTCGATCGGTGAACCAAGTGGGGGACGCACTCCACCCCCACGTGCTGATGGAGTCGCGCGTAGGCCACGCCACCACGGCTCGCCGCCAAGGCGCAGGCGCCACCAGCACCAGCATCATCGCCGGCCCACGCAGGGCTCTGAGCACGCCGCTCGCGTACCCTCCCAGTCGGACGCCGTGGCACATCCAGCAGGGGCGCCGAGCGCACGACAGGGAGAGGCGCGTAGGCAGGCAGCTCACGACGTGGACCCTGGCTTCACGTTCGCCATGCGTTCGCTGAGAGAGCCCGGCGTGGCACCTCGAGCGCGCGCACGGCCAACGTCGCCCAACTTCTTGCCGCATGAGCTCTATCGAGCCCGTCGCAGGCTTCCGTTCGGGCTCACCAATGCCACTGCCACGTTCGCCAACGAGATCCAGTCAGCAATGGGACCGCAAGAGGAGAGCCCGGGCCCCCTCTTGCGCGCCGCCATGAACCTGGAGATCGTGTGGCCAGCATCGGTGGACCGCGGGTTCGACAGAGCACCAGGCTCGCAACGCAATACCACGGTCGGGAGTATGCGCCGTTGGATCGAGGAGGAGAGCACGGGAAGGCCCTGGACGCCATCCGGCGCCGACCCCGACTCCGATGACTCGGATTCGAGGGGTGCTATGACCCAGCTCGTGAGTGTTTTCGTCTTGAGAATGACGTTCCGTCGGACTCAGAAACCAGAGACGATGCCACGGCGGTCGCCGCGGCAGCTGTCGGCACGTCGGTGGCTGGAACGCCAGCGGCTGGAGCTTTGCAGGTAATCGAACCTCGCGAGGAGCCACCGCAAGGACAGAACAACCAACGGCCTGAAGATGATGCTCGAGCTGCACAATGGGCTCAGCTCAGAGAGATCGAGGCCAAGATGAATGCGGAACGCGCAAATCTGGAGCTGCTCAAGCGCGCCCTTGAGCAGAACCATCCCCCTCCTCCTCGAGCTCTCGGCGCTCGAGGAAAAGCACGAGGCGTCTTCAACCGCATCGTCAATGACGGGCAGCCAGAAGCACCGCTCGAGCCGGCCCGCTTCCCTCGAGCAAGCCAAAATGTTCTCGCGGCGGCTATGCTACTGCGAGACATGCCGGCTCCCTCGAATCTGCAAGCATTACGAATACGAGATGAGGTCCAAGGGATCCTCCAGATCGCAGCCGCCCAGCAAGCCGAGAGTTCAGCGTTGAGAGTTCAGTGAGTTCACAGCCGGCCAACCTGCCACCGCACGAGCGAGAGGGCTCGGTTCACCAAGAGGTACCCCCTTGAGGTGGTAGGGCCCTCATCCGTGATCGCATCCTCGACAACCGCGAGCCTCAAGATGCGCGTCACGATATCAACGACAACCGACGACACAAGGCCGCAGGCGCCGAGGACCGTGGCTACAACGCCAATCGAGGAGGATGCTACGATAGCGATGAGGACCGGCAGGCTCCCGAGCCGCCGGGCCCTCGGGTCTTCAGTCGAGCCATCCGCAACACGCCGCTGCCCAACCCGTTTCGACCCCCCGCGAGCTTGGCCAAGTATAACGGGGAAACCAAGCCAGAGCTCTGGCTTGCCGACTTCCGGCTGGCCTGCCAGCTGGGAGGGGCTCGAGAGGATAAGGCCATCATACACCAACTCCCTTTATTCCTCTCGGACACCGCTCGTCGGTGGCTCGAGGAGCTCCCCCCTAATCAGATCTACGTTGGACCGACCGTCCGGATCTTCGAGGAACTTCAAGGGCACCTATATTCGACGGCAACTCGTGGGACCTCCAGAATTGCAAGCAGCACACCGGGGAGTCTCTTTGAGACTTTGCTCGACGCTTCTCCAAGCTGCGCACCGAGCTGCCGCACATCCCTGACCATGACGTCATCCTGGCGTTCGTTTCGGGCACCACATGCAAGGAGCTCGTGCGGGAGCTCGGGCGCAACCGCCCAAAGACCGTCGACGAACTCATGGACGTCATCGCCGACTATGCCGCCGGTGACGAGGCCGTGGGAGCATTCGGCGGGGACGGGAGCAAGCCCAAGCCGCCACCCGGCGACGGGGAGGGCACGAGCAAGGGCCAGAAGAAGAATGGGAAGAAGAAGAAGGGCAACCAGCAAGGCAAGCGTGTGGTCGTGGAAGGCGAGGTCGCCACGGCCGACCGCAAGAAGCCTCGACCCCCTCCAGACGGGGCCGTCTTCGACAAGATGCTGAAACAGCCATGCCCATACCATAAAGAGCCGGCCAAGCACAACCTCGAGGATTGCCGAATGCTTCGAGGCTACTTCAAGAGGTTCGGGATTGGTAAAGACGACGACAAGAAGGATAAGGGTGCCGACGATCGGGCCAACGACAATGATGACAACGGGTTCCCACCTATTGCCAACTGCTACATGATCTACGGCGGCCCAACGACCCGGATGACGCGTCGGGAGCGGAAGCAAGAGCGTAGAGGTTTTCTCGGTAAAGCTCTGCTACAACTCGGTTCTCGGCGGTCCGATGCTCCCATCACGTTCGACCGTGATGACCATCGGAACACGTCGCCAACCCGGCGCATATCCCCTCGTCGTCGACCCGATCATCCTCGACGCCCGCTTCACCAAAGTCCTCATGGATGGAGCGGCGGCCTCAACATCATCTACATGGAAACGCTCACACTACTCGGCATCACGGGGCGGCTCAAGCCGAGCGCCGGGGCTTTCACGGTGTCGTCCCGGCAGAAGGCGCTCACCATCGGCCGCATCGACCTCCCCGTCTACTTTGGCACGCGCTCGAACTTCCGTCGAGAGGTCCTCACTTTCGACGTGCCCGGTTTCGAGGGGACTTACCACGCCATTCTGGGCCGCCCGTGCCACGCCCAGTTCATGGCGATCCCCAACTACGCCTACCTCAAGCTCAAGATGCCGGGGCCCAAAGGGATCATCACCGTCGACTCCACGTACGAGCACGCCCCGAGGATACCAAGAAGATCCCGCTCGATCCGAGCTCCTCAGACGAGAAGGCGCTGATCATCAGCGCCTCCTTCGATAGCGCATAGAGGCCGGTGCTCGTCGACTTTCTCGCGCAAACTCGATATGTTTGCGTGGAGTCCCTCGGACATGCCTCGGCATACCGAGGGATGTCGCCGAGCACGCCTTGGAGATCCGTCCCGGTTTGAGACTGTCAAGCAACGCGCTGCGCCGCTTCGACGAGGAGAAGCGCGGGGATCATCCGCGAGGAGGTCGAGAAGCTCGAGAAGGCCGGATTCATCAAGGAGGTACATCACCCGAGTGGTTAGCTAATCCTGTGTTAGTAGAGAAAAAGAATGGAAAGATGAGGATGTGTGTAGACTACACTAGTTTAAATAAAGCATGTCCCAAAGTTCCATTTCCTTTGCCTCGAATAGATCAAATCGTTGATTCCACTGAGGGTTGTGAAGTACTTTCCTTTCTCGATGCCTATTCTGGCTATCACCAAATCAAAATGAAGGAGTCCGACCAGCTCGCGACTTCATTCATCACTCCTGTGGGCATGTACTGTTATGTCACGATGCCTTTCGGCCTTCGAAACACCGGGGCAACATATCAGCGCTGCATGCTTCACGTTTTCGGCAAACACATAGGAGAAACGGTCGAGGCATACGTAGATGACATCGTTGTCAAGACGCGTAAGGTCGAAAACCTCGTTGAGGACCTCAAGTTGACGTTCGAGTGCCTCAAGGCCAAGAACATCAAATTGAATCCCGAGAAGTGTGTCTTTGGCGTGCCTCGAGGCATGTTGTTAGGGTACATCGTCTCCTAGCATGGGATCGAGGCCAATCCCGAGAAGGTCACGGCCATCATGAGAATGGGGCCGATTCGAGACCTGAAGGGGGTGCAAAAAATCACCGAGTGCCTAGCCGCTCTTAGCCGATTCATCGCGCGTCTGGGGGAAAAAGCCTTGCCTTTGTATCGACTCCTCAAAAAGTCCGAGCATTTCGCATGGACACCCGAGGCGGAGGAAGCCCTCTCGAGGCTGAAAAGCATGCTTACCTCCCCTCCTGTGCTCGTGCCACCTCGACCGGCTCGAGAGGACAAACCAGCCGAGCCCCTCCTCCTCTATATGGCTGCAACCACTCAGGTGGTCAGCGCAGTCATAGTGGTCGAGAGGCAGGAAGAGGGGCACACGCTCCCCGTCCAAAGGCCGGTGTACTTTGTTAGTGAAGTGCTCTCGGATGCCAAGACTCGATACCCCCAAATCCAGAAGCTGCTCTATGCAATCGTGCTCACCCGTCGAAAGCTTCAGCACTATTTCCTTAGCCACCCGGTGACGGTGGTATCATCATTCCCACTTGGAGAAATTATCCAGAACCGGGAAGTCATGGGACGAATCGCCAAGTGGTCGGTCGAGCTCATGGGCGAGACCATCACGTACGCCCCACGAAAAGCTATCAAATCACAAGTATTGGCTGATTTTGTCGCTGAATGGACCGACGTCCAACTCCCTCCGGCACAAATTCAAGCCGAGCTGTGGACCATGTACTTCGACGGGTCGCTCATGAAAACGGGAGCAGGCGCGGGCCTACTCTTCATTTCGCCCAGTGGAGTGCACATGCGTTATGTAATTCGGATCCACTTCGCGGCCTCGAAGAACATGGCAGAGTATGAGGCACTCGTTACCGGGTTGCGTGTCGCTATCGAGCTCGGGGTTCGACGCCTCGACGCTCGAGGTGACTCACAGCTTGTCATCGACCAGGTAATGAAAGCCTCGAGCTGTCACGACGAAAAAATGGAGGCATACTGCAACGAGGTACACAAATTGGAAGCCAGCTTCCACGGCCTCGAGCTCAACCACGTCCCGTGACGCTTCAATGAAGCTGCGGATGAGCTGGCCAAGATCGCGTCGTCTCGATCGACGATTCCCCCAGACGTCTTCTCGAAGGATCTGCACGAGCCATCCGGAAAATGGGACTCGGGGGCTGGCGTCGAGCCAATCATCGAACCCACCTCCACGACCACGCTCCCTTCGACGGGGGCCGAAGTCATGAAGATTGACGGGTCCTCGAGCCCACCCACGGATCGGCGTGCACCCTTCCTCGAATACCTTATTCGAGGAGAATTGCCTGAGGATCGAACAGAAGCAAGATGCCTGGCCCGTCGAGCCAAAACTTACGTCCTCTACGGAGATGACAGAGAGCTTTACCGCTGCAGTCCGACTGGCATACTTCAACGGTGCATCTCGATCGATGAGGGCAGGAAATTGCTCAAAGACATGCACTCGGGGGCTTGTGGCCACCACGCGGCGCCAAGAACCCTGGTCGGAAACGCTTTCCGTCGAGGTTTCTACTGGCCCACAGCAACTGCTGACGCCATCAAGCTTGTCCGAGCGTGTGAGGGGTGCCAGTTCTACACCAAGCAAACGCATCTTCCAGCACACGCACTCCAAATGATCCCCCTCACTTGGCCATTTGTGGTCTGGGGGCTCGATTTGGTTGGACCGCTCAAAAAGACGACGGGAGGCTACACCCACTTGCTTGTTGCCATCGACAAGTTCACCAAGTGGATCGAGGCCAAGCCCATCACCAACATCCGCTCGGAGCGGGCGGTCGAGTTCTTCACCGACATCATCCACCGCTTTGGGGTCCCTAACGTCATCATCACAGACAACGGCACTCAGTTCACGGGCAAAAAGTTCCTGGACTTCTGCGATCGACATCACATCCGTGTGAATTGGTTGGCAGTTGCCCATCCTCGAACTAACGGCCAGGTCGAGCGTGCCAATGGCATGATCCTCCAAGGACTAAAGCCAAGGATTTTTGACCGCCTCAATAAGCACGGCAAGAAGTGGGCGGCCGAGCTCCCATCCATTCTGTGGAGTGTACGAACGACTGTTGACATTTCTAACGCCACTCGGTGTTAGGTTGTCATCCCCAACATGGCGCCAAAAATGCCGGTACTAAATAATGCAACTGCTACAAGAAATAAATATGGGATCCGCAAGCGCACGAGATAATACCGATGTAGCATTTTAACCGGGAGTAATCCAGGTATCGTTATTTATTTTTTACCACTTTGGGAAGGGAATGCCTTTGGATAATGAGTGATGAGCAATGCACATGCTATAATGGAGAGCTTAACCTTGTACGTATTGATCATCTCATACGGGGTAAGTGTCACATAAAATATAGGAATGAATGATAAATGACATAAGATAAATGAGAGCATTTAGCCACATAAAATAATAGTAATAAGCCATCTCAACTTAGCACTCTAAGCTTATAACACTAGCATGGACTAGGACGATCTAGGGTATAATCCTATGTTATTCTAACTACAAAGTCAAAGCATACAATGATTAGTGCAAGAACATCTAGCAATCATGGCGGGAAAAGGTTACATCTATGCATAGTGATATTACCGAGAAGACAAGAGACATAGCAATGACTTCAATGTAATAGGTTGTTCTACTAAGACCTACCAACGGGGGATGGAATACAAAGGACTCAACGGCCGTCACTTCCGCGATCTACCACACAACCCGGCCAATAGGGTGCAATCGCGGATAAATACGGCCTAGGCACCACGCCTACACAATATTTACCACTCACCCATCGATCTAATGAGCAAGCGCTATACGATCCTATGCATAAACATAATTCTAGTCCAACTATGCTAAACATATAATCAAAGTAAACTAAGAACAATATAATTGAGAACATAATCAAATAGAGCAAAGTCAAGTCGATATAATAGAATAGAATAAAGTACTACTCATAGTATCACAAACAATGATGAATATTACAAGAATGTAGAGGGAATTACCAAGAACTCCGACAGATCCGGACTCCAAGCTAGGCTTGATTCCCTCTAGATCTATTCCTATGTTGCTATGCTACTAAACTATGGAGCTCTAATTGAGATGGTGGCTCAGCTTCTCGAATTGATGAGAGAATGAACTCTTGAATGAATTAGGGTTTCACCCAGGGCCGGGGCTCGAATATATAGCCCCCTAGGATTAACCATAGCCCTCGGATCAAACCGACCTAAATGGACGATAATTATTCATCCTCAAAGGCGGTGGAGGCGGGATCCACGAGACTCCACCGATTGGTGGAGATGGGGAGTCGGCCGGCTCCCCACTGGGTCGACCGACTGGCCACCCTGCCAGGTGGGGTCCAGCCTTCAGGGGTCGCCTTCTGGAGTCTTCTAGATTGTACAATTTTACCCGTTCGGTCTTTATCTCTATGTAATCATGACATGTGGGCCTCCTTTGGTTCTCTTTCTGATAACCCCCTGCAGAAATAGACAATCACCAAAACTCGTGGAATTCCGTCAGTGTAACCCCTATATCTAATAGGTGAACTCATATTAGTCCTTTCTCTTGCTGCGTTGACGGTATAAAATTGATACTTAAGGACCGTCAACAAACTCCCCCAAGCTTACCTTTTGCTCGTCCCTGAGCAAAGATAGACTCAGTGATGGATCAGGAGTTGCTACAATGCTTTCACTCCTCAAAAGTACACATGCGTTCAAACAAAAACTCTCCTCCGGATTAGAGTGAACTATTCTGACTCAAAACTCACTCATATTACCTTTCACCATGGGGCTTGTAGCCGTCACTTGGGTCTTGAGTAGTTGAAAGATAGAACGATCGAGTCAAGCGCCATGTTTCTCGCTCTTTGATCAACAATTATCCCGGAGTTTTTGCAAAGTTTTGAAATAAAACTCAGAGTTCCTTGTATGAACCTTCAGGTCTCTCATTTGTGGTATTTCCGGATCCTCTCTAAGACATGAGTAGTGTATGCCTTCTCTCTCTCTCGAATATGTGGTATTTGTGGAACTAAGGCATAGTGGAAAGTGCCTTCTCTCTCTCACCCTACTTTCTAATAGGCTTATGTGGAGCTCATAGGTGGGGAGACACTCAAACTCACTTGCATATATTGCACGAGTTAAGACATGGATCCAATAGGAACTATAATAATAATAAAGTCATATGTGCATGTGAATGAGGAAGTGAAATGGGTGATAAGATGATAATGGGATGATGGTAGTATGATGGTAATAAGGAAATGATTATGAGGGGTACTCAACTGGTGAACATCTACTTCTACACTCGCTCCTTTGGGGATAACATGACTCCCTTTATTCGGAAACCTTGAAACTTCTTGAATGGAAGGACTTGACTACCCTTTCTTTTTCTTTCTTTCTTCTTTTCTCTTTTTTTTTTAAAGCAACCAATCCTCTGAAAATGAAACTTTAGCACAGGGAGTGTATAACTTGAAACGATAATGACTGGAGCTTTTTATGTAGGCAAATAGAACGGCGATGATTATGTCTAGATGTTCACTCCCAGAATAGGAGTAGAACCTTTTCTGGATGATGTGAAATGAATGGCGTATGTATATGCGGATGGATGAATGGATGGATGCGTACTCCCAGTGTAGGAGCAGCATAAGTGCGTATCTCCAGGGTAGAGACAGCATAATATGTGGTGGATATGGATCTATATGTGGGTGGTACTTCTAGGGACAGAAGTAGCACAGAATGAATGTAACTTTATAAAATGGGTGCATGCTTCTGAGGACAGAAGTAGCATAGATCAATGGATGGAGAGCACATAGTATTGACTTTAACTGCGTGACTAATTCCTTATGGGTCCACAGCATAACCATACTCAATGCCTATAAAGTCTACACTCAAACCTTCAATATGATCTATATAAAGATGGGTCTTTCCTAATCTAGTAAGCATGAATATATGGTTGTGGTAGGAATTTGAACTCTCATCATAAAGGAACTCATCATGCAGGAATTTAATATTTTCACAGACAAATTCTCCAGAACTCTAGTATCTCTAGGAGCAAGATGGATAGCAGCTCAAAACCTTCCCATATCATACCCGTCAACCACCTAGACTTAGATCAAGTGTTCGCTACCCACAAGTTTCAGGTTCAGAGCAAATCTCGAATCTAAATAGTTGTGTCCAAAACTCGGGAAAGTGCAAGGTTGAAAACTAGGTACTTGAAAGGAATTACAAGTAGAGCAACTATTCATCATCTCCATGTAGAGTTTATTCTAAGGATCACTTTTAAAGACAGTTGCAAGAGCTCTTCAAAAGTAGAAAAGATGAATAAGGAAATCTTTACGGGTTTCTATGGTTATGCATCTTTTTTTAGTTGTTTTAACAAAGCACACTTTAATAAAGCATAATCGAGATAAGTTGGAAACACTTAGCTTGGTACACGGGGATGCTCTCCCCAAGCTGGATGTTGACATAGTGCGATGTTGCCGATGTGCACCGAAGACGTTCTAGTCCTCGGGAGTGTTGTAGATAGTTCTTTGTTGGAGACAGCATTCAATTGTCATGAAAGCACTCGACGGGATTTGGATGTCCTTACGCTTGTTAGCTCTTCTTGATCCTTGATGTTGTGAAGCTCAAATAGACAACAAAGCTTGTGGAACTGATTAAGCGTTAGTGATAAAACCTCTAGGCCTTGGTTGTCTAGAACTTTCTTAACTTAGACTTGTTCTAACAGGATCACAAGAAATATTTTTATCTTTTTATTATTTAAGGAATGCAGACAGGGGAAATAAATATGCTGAGAAATTATTTTTGTGCCACCACAGTGAATGACTATTCACATGGGGCTTGACGATTTTCTGGATGCAAATGCAAAACATCTTTATTTTCTTTTTTAAATGCGGAGATAAAAGAGTAAAGATGCAACAAAGATGCAAGTAGGGAAATAAATA
Organism: Themeda triandra; assembly: GCA_018135685.1. Taxonomy (NCBI): domain Eukaryota; kingdom Viridiplantae; phylum Streptophyta; class Magnoliopsida; order Poales; family Poaceae; genus Themeda; species Themeda triandra. The sequence continues at coordinate 95,767 of JAENPR010001579.1, forward strand.
TGCTAAGGTAAAAATGAAATGCTAATAAATACCAAGTTACCTCTTGGCGCGGCGTTCGGTGGTTTTAAGTCCTCCGAACGGGACTTGTCATGTTCGCTCATTTTCAAGGGGCGCATTGGTCGGGCGCCTCGGATCTTGTCGCCTCGTGTGTAGGAATTGATTCGATTTTGCTTTTACCTTCCACACCTTCTTTGTTGGAGAGGATGACCTTGAGGAGGAAGCTTCTTGGAGCACTTGTTTCTCTTCGATGACAAGACCTTCTCGGGTTCTTCTACAATGTTCTTCTCTTCGGGTACCGATCTTCATATCGAATACTTCTCCCTCATAGTCAGCCCATCCATCTTTAGTGATGTTCTTCTTGTTCGCGACGGGTACTTCGCCTTCTCCTTGTTGTTCTTCTTGGGCTCTTCGGTGATTATATAATTATTGTTGAAGTAGCGGCGTACCTTCTCGGTGGGAAAGTGGAAATGGATCTCTCTTTGTCCCGATATAGATGATAGCTCGGTGGTGTTCGGGAATGGTCTTCCTAGGATGATTGGAGGATCGTAGTCATCTCCCATGTCAATGACTAGGAAGTCTCGTAGGGACATAATGGTCATCTATCGGATGAGGACATCCTTCACTTCTCCTTCGACGAAGCGGAATGTCCGGGTCCGCCATCTGCATTTTGTGCATAGGTGGGCTCCAAAGGCATTGTACCATATAGATACTCATAGGTTACCTTGGCCATGATGTTGACGCCCGATCCGGTGTCACAGGCATGCTTTATTGAAAGAGCTTCTGTTGATGGAGCATTGAATGGTTGGGACACCGGGTCATCCTTCTTGATCGACGTGGGGATCTCGAGTAAGTGGTCATGCTCCTTATGGACTGCGGTGACCATCCTCACTGTCTCCGTCTTCTTGGTCTTCTTATTCTTGTTCTTGCTCTTCTTAGCTGGATTCTTCTTCTTCTCACTGTTGTTGATGAGGGTGTTTGGGAGGCAAAGACACGTTCTTGAAGAAGAAAGTTTCTCTCTTGCCCTTGATGTTGAAGATGATCTTGGCGGTGTTGGCATACATGATGGCTCCAGCGGTGTTTAAGAATGGTCGTCCCGGAATGACGGGGGACCTTTCATCACTTTGCTCGTATCCACTACCACGAAGTCTGTTTGGAACATACGAGTTGCCTACTCGTACACAAATGTCTTCTAGTATTCCCAAAGGAACACGGGAGTGATCGACGCAAGCCTGTAAGCACATAGTTGTGTATGCTAAGGGGCATCGAATAGCTTCTCATATATCACTCTTGGCATGATGTTGATGCTTGCACCGAAGTCACGGATTGCCTCATTAAAGTTAGTACTTCCAATGGAGATCGGAATGACCGGTCTCCTGGATCGCCCTTCTTGATTGGCGAGTTGAGTCAATCCATGACCCCTTCGATGGATCACTCCGGCTATCTTCTACATTGAATATATCAACAAGATTTGCGGTTTCGAGCTCTTCGGGTTGTCCCGGTTGCCTTGGCCGAGTGGAGGGAGCAAGGTTAACAAGCCGTTGTACTGCGACTCAAGTATCTTGTTGAAGCCGAGCTGACTCTTGATGGCATTGGAAAAGCCATCCATCCTGTTGCCGAGTGTCTCTAGGACCTTGTCATTTGATGTCGGCTTCTTGGACAGATTGTCCATCATCTTGCCTTGATTCAGCACTAACTCTCTCAAAGGCGGAATTTGGTTGAAATTATTGTAGGAGTTGTTACCTTGATAGTTGCCCGAATAATTGCACGAGTAGTTAGGCCTCGGCCGCCGATTCCAACCTTGATTCTGCGAGGATGGTAGTAATTGTTGTTGTTGTTGTTGTTGAGGTAGTTCACGTCCTCCTTCAGCTCTGGCGCAGTTAGCACCTGTGTGCCCGATCTCTCCACACTCTTCACATGTCATGCGAGCATCATGTATATGCATGACTTCTTTCTTCTCCGGGGCTCTCTCATCGAGCCTCTTCATTAGCAAATCCATTTTGGCGAGATAAAGCATGTCTACCTCTTTCAATTTGGTGCATTCCTCCACCTCTCTTGCGGGTCTGAGTTCTTTCTTCACTCCAACCTTGGTTGGAGGCCATCTTCTCCACAAGAGCCGTGGCTTGAGGAATAGTGAGTGATAAGAATGCACCTCCGGCAGCGGCATCCATCGTCTCACGTGTCTTGTTCTTGAGCCCATGGTAGAATGTCCGCATAAGCGGCCAATTCTCCATGCCATGATGAGGACACTCGAGGATGTAATCTTGAAAGCGCTCCCAAGCTTCTCGGGACGGTCTCATCATGGTGTTCTTTGAAAGCTTGATATCTTCCCACGAAGAGCATTTGTCTTGCCCATAGGGAAGAACTTCGCCAAGAAATTGGTGGAACATAGTGCCCACGTAGGATTCTTCTCCTTATTGGCGTAGAACCCATCGCTTCGCTCTCCCCAAGAGTGAGAATGGGAAGAGGCGAAGTAGTATAGCATCTCTCGGGGACATCCTTGATAGTGAATGTGCTACAAATCTCCGAAAGTGTTGGAGATGAGCACTAGCATCTTCATGGGCCTTCCCCCGAACCGGCTTGCTTGCACCATGTTGATTAGCGCAGGCTTGAGCTCAAAGCTCCTTCGATGTCCCGCGGTCCAAGACGAATGTTGTCCGTAGTGGGAGCCGAGAACTCGCGGAGTGACTTGTTCGCCATGGCTTCAAACGCCGGTGTCAAGTTTCGCATGAAAGGTTGACTTTCTGCTTCTGACAAGCTTCCAAGTTGAGTTGATGATGATGATGATTGAGTGGTCTTCTTCAACTTGCTTCTGGCCTTCCTGAATAAAGCTTCTGGATTGTCAATATAATTATCAGGAAGAATTGTCTTGATTACCCTGCATAAGATACACAAGTAGACAAAACAAGGGTAATCCTGTAGAGATGGGTTAGTATGAAAAAGACAACTCGATCACATTATCTAGTGCAATGCTGCTCATTATCCATTGGCTTTCAACCTTCCCCGGCAACGGCGCCAAAAATGCTTGTTGACATTTCTAACGCCACTCAGTGTTAGGTTGTCATCCCCAACATGGCGCCAAAAATGCTGGTACTAAATAATGCAATTGCTACAAGAAATAAATATGGGATCCGCAAGTTTACGAGATAATACCGATGTAGCATTTTAACCAGGAGTAATCCAGGTATCGTTATTTATATTTTTACCACTTTGGGAAGGGAATGCCTTTGGATAATGAGTGATGAGCAATGCACATGCTATAATGGAGAGCTTAACCTTGTACGTATTGATCATCTCATACGGGGTAAGTGTCACATAAAATATAGGAATGAATGATAAATGACATAAGATAAATGAGAGCATTTAGCCACATAAAATAATAGTAATAAGCCATCTCAACTTAGCACTCTAAGCTTATAACACTAGCATGGACTAGGACGATCTAGGGTATAATCCTATGTTATTCTAACTACAAAGTCAAAGCATACAATGATTAGTGCAAGAACATCTAGCAATCATGGCGGGAAAAGGTTACATCTATTCATAGTGATATTACCGAGAAGACAAGAGACATAGCAATGACTTCAATGTAATAGGTTGTTCTACTAAGACCTACCAACAGGGGATGGAATACAAAGGACTCAACGGAACTGTCACTTCCGCGATCTACCACACAACCCGGCCAATAGGGTGCAATCGCAGATAAATACGGCCTAGGCACCACGCCTACACAATATTTACCACTCACCCATCGATCTAATGAGCAAGCGCTATACGATCCTATGCATAAACATAATTCTAGTCCAACTATGCTAAACATATAATCAAAGTAAACTAAGAACAATATAATTGAGAACATAATCAAATAGAGCAAAGTCAAGTCTCGATATAATAGAATAGAATAAAGTACTACTCATAGTATCACAAACAATGATGAATATTACAAGAATGTAGAGGGAATTACCAAGAACTCCGACAGATCCGGACTCCAAGCTAGGCTTGATTCCCTCTAGATCTATTCCTATGTAGCTATGCTACTAAACTATGGAGCTCTAATTGAGATGGTGGCTCGGCTTCTCTCGAATTCCGATGAGAGAATGAACTCTTGAATGAATTAGGGTTTCACCCGGGGCCGGGGGCTCAATATATAGCCCCCTAGGATTAACCACGGCCCTCGGATCAAACCGACCTAAATGGACGATAATTATTCATCCTCAAAGGCGGTGGAGGCGGGATCCACGAGACTCCACGATTGGTGGAGATGGGGAGTCGGCCGACTCCCCCCGGGTCGGCCGGTGGCCACCCTCGCAGTGGGGCCCGGCCTTCGGGGTCGCCTTCGGAGTCTTCTAGATTATACAATTTTACCCGTTCGGTCTTTATCTCTATGTAATCATGACATGTGGGCCTCCTTTGGTTCTCTTTCGATAACCCCCTGCAGAAATAGACAATCACCAAAACTCGTGGAATTCTGTCAGTGTAACCCCAATATCTAATAGGTGAACTCATATTAGTCCTTTCTCTTGCTGCTTTGACGGTATAAAATTGATACTTAAGGACCGTCAACAACGACCGAGAGTCGAGCCACCGGGTTCACTCCGTTCTTCCTGGTCTATGGGTTGGAGGCTGTCCTCCCCACGGACCTCGAATACGGGTCCTCTCGACTCAAGGCCTACAACGAGCAGACCAACGAGGAAAGGCTAGCTAACGCCTTCGACCAAGCCGAGGAAGCTCGAGACACGGTGCGCCTACACTCTGCGCGCTACCAACAGAAGCTGCATCAGTACCACGAGAAGAACGTGCGCAAGAGGGATTTCGAGGTCGGCGACCTCGTGCTCCGTCGACGACAGGACAACAAGGGGCACCACAAGCTCACTCCTCCTTGGGAAGGCCCGTTCATTGTAGTCGAAGTGCTGAAGCCAAGGACCTACAAGTTAGCCGACGAGGACGGCTCGACCCTCACCAACGCGTGGAACATCGAACAGCTACGTCGCTTTTTCCCCTAGGCCTCGATGCCTTGTACATCTTTTCGTTTAAATCTACCATTAGTATGAATGAATGAATAAAGACCCTGCAAGTCAGTTTCTCACTTTCAATTCGTTCACACGCAAGGTGGGCTCGACTTTGTCTCAACAAAGTCAATCCCCCCTCGGGGGCTAGACCAGGGAGGGGACCCCCTGAGGTCCTCGAAAAAACGCGCCTAGTTTTTTCAAAAAATGCTCCATGCACTCTCTTCACTCCCCGCCTCGAGCTTTCTCATAAAAACCTCGAGCCCTTCGAGCTGGGACGATCGAGCACAAGGCCGCCCACGCTTCCGAGCTACGGTACCCCAACTCATCTCCCCTCGAAACGGTTAGAGCACGGCACTCGTACTTAGTTAAAAAGAAACAAAGGCAAGGGACAAAAGATAACTCGAGACACAAAGAAAAAACTAGAGTGCACTTGCACAAAACATAAGCATAATGTTTAAAGGACACCGGGGCCACTCCACAACCAAGATAATTTTTCTTACAAGGGCCTTGCTGCCCAAATCTCGGCTCGCAGGCCGGCTGAAAACTACTCCACATCAGGAGGGAGGACTTCAGGCCAGAAGCCTTCTGCAAGACGGGCCCCGGGCTCCTCGGCGTCAACTTTGTTTTGCTCAATCCGGGGGTTCACGCCACCCTCCTGCTCATCCTCGGTGTAGGTGAAGCCGCCCGCAACCGCCTCCATCCCGGCCTGAGCAGCCTCCCTCGAAGTATCGAACCCGGAGTAGAAGATGGCCATGGTCCGACGCGCGGCGAAGACGAGGGCATCTCGGACACGGCCCCGCAGAGAAGCGCCAAACTTGTAAGGTCCTAGATGGCTAGAGGGGGGTGAATAGCCTATAAAAATTTCTACAAACTCACTAAGCAAACTTCGTTAGATACACAAAAGGCGGAATGCAAGTTATGCTTAGCCTACTAGGTGTTGCAAGCCTCCTATCCAAACAATTCTAGTAGGTGATCACTAGCACAAACAATAGCTACCACTAGTGATCAAGAGTTCTACCCACGGGATTTAATCTACACAAGGTGTGGTTCCCGACCGAACACGCAAGCAATTCTACTTTGCAAGAATGTAAACAAAGTAATGCAAGAGAGGATGAGACTTGTTATACCGATGCGTCGAGTCGAGGTTGCCAATCACCAAGAAGATGAACAATCAATCACAATCGGCAACACACAAAGGATGATGACCAATCACTGGGAGACAAGATGAACACAATGATTTATCCCCGGATGTTCACTTGGGCACCGCCAAGCTACGTCACCCGTTGTGTCGATCAACACCTAGATGGTCCTTTGGTGTGACCCTCAAGCCACTTGCCCCGCAAGGCACTTCCCCACAAGGAAACCACAAGGCACCACTCTCAAGCGTGATACTCAACGACACGCGGAATCCAATAGAGTTACTCTTCGCGATCCCCGCGAGGTGAGCACAAGAACCTCTCACAAATCAACCGGAGGTGGCCAAGAACAATCACCTTCTCTTGCCAACGCCTCCAACAATCTCCAAGCCGGCTAGGAGCGGTACTCTCCAAGAGTAACAAAAAATCCACCGGCGAAACCACCCACAAGTGCCACTAGATGCCCTCAAGCAATGCAATGCACTAGGTGATTCACTCAATCTCTCTGAGGATGAACAACCAAGCAAGGGAGAAGAGTGGGAGAGAGTCTCTTAGCTCAAAGAATGCACAAGGGATGAGAAATGGCCAAGAGACCTCCCCAAGGGCCGGCCACCTTCTATTTATAACCCCTCAAACAAATGTGACCGTTACCCCCTCGGAGGCCGAGAAGCACGCGCGGGACGCTGCTCGCCGCAAACCGCCGGACGCGTCCGGCGCTTCCTCCTCGTGCGCGGCCCAATCCGACCGTTGCCGCTCCATTCAAGCTCGTCCTGCCACGTGTGCGTCCGGCGCCGCGTCCGGCGGTCAGCCCCGCGTCCACCGCCCCGCGTCCGAACGATTTGCTGCGCCACAGAACTTTCTGGTCCGTGTCTGGCCCGCGCCGGACGCGACCAGCCAGCGTCTGCCGCCTTCGACGAACCAGCCAGCAGCACTCCAGGGACCAACACACGCCGGACACAGCACAGTAAACCGTCCGCGTCCGCCGCGTGCGTCCGGCACACGTCCGGCGCGTGTCACTCGCTCGCGCCAAGTCACAATGCGCCGGACGCGTCCGACGCCCAAGCCCTGCGCGTCCGGCGCTGTCAAAACTTCGTTTTTCAGCCCGTCGTGACGCCAACTCCTGCAACATGCTATCCAACAAGTATGCCAACTTGATCAACCGAGATAGCATGATTTCAACCAAATTTTGCATCCGGCGCAATAGAAAATATGCATCCATTTTTCCCGAAAGCGCCGAATCCCGCCTCACAGGCTCGGTGGGAGGAAGAGAGGGACCCAAACCCATCTCTACCCTGCAAACCACAGCGCGCCCAAATGCCACCTTTGTAAATGTGCCAACACCACCAAGTGTACATCTCCATGTGCTTGTGTGTTAGTTTTTCACAATCATTTCCCAAAGGTTAGGTTAGCTCACTAGGCCCTACATGCAATGCACTTCATGAATTCACCTAGTGGCACCCGTGCGTCGAATAGCCGATAAGACTTCCCTCTTAATAGTGCGGCTATCGAACCTAAACCACTCACACCCTCTATGGTGTCTTGAGTGCAAAACAAAATGGCCCTATCGGTTATACCTTTTCCTTGAGCCCATTTTGTTCCTCCAAATGATATGAACACTTCACACCATCATGTGACCGTCTCGATCCATCGATCTTGACTTCACTTGCCCTTCACCGTGCATCGGTCCATCGGCGCCTAGTCTTGCCCGAGCTTCACCATCGCATGGTCCTTCACTCCCAAGCCTTGACTAGCCCTTCTCCTTCAACACCGGTCCATGGAGCCAAGCATCGTCTTGATCTTCATCTTTGATCACATGACACGTGTCATGCTTCATATGCATTAAGCTCATCATGTGGACAACCTTTCTCTAAATCAACCACTTAGATAAATAAGGTTAGTCCTAGGTTTCATCAATTAGCCAAAACCAAACTAGGGACTTTCAATCTCCCCCTTTTTGGTAATTGATGACAACCTCAACAAAGATGATTTTATAATAAAGATTTTGAACTTGTCATACTTGTCCAATCATTAAGCTCACAAGAGAAAATTTGGACAACTATAGCAACTTCATTTTTGGTAGTATTGCTCCCCCTACATATGTGCATAGAGTTTGGATTTGAAGCTTTGCACATAAGCATGGATAGAAGTGTGGGGAGAGTAATTCTACCAAAGTGATGCTAAGGTGTAAGAAATGGACCTTTGAAGCGTGATACCAATCGGAGTTGTAATTTACACCATCCTTAGCACCATGAAGTAACTAGACATCCATCAAAAACTCAAGAACCCCATGAGATCAACATTATAAGCAAAGTTCTTGAACCACTTGAAAGGTAAGGGGAGTCTAGTTACAACCTATGCATGCTAGTAGATCATTTCACCATTCAAGTCCTATACTAGCATTGCACCACACAAGCAAGGAGACACCACTTGTATAAAACTTTGAAACTAGGTGCCATGAGCAAGTCATATGAGAATGCACAAACAAATGCAACAACTTTGTTCATGAGCTTGCTCCCCCTTCTTGTGTGCATCAAAATTTTATTTACCCCTTTATCATGTTCAATCATCTTTTTCTCTCCCCCTTTGTCAACAATTGCCCAAAAATGGGATCAAATTGTGGAGAGAAAATGACTTTGATGGAGTAAACAAAACCTTAGTCAATTTGGTTCAATCTAGACCACTTGCCAAAGACATTTAACTCGGTTTGAACCAAAGACAAGCTTCTTCACACCTCATGACAAGGGTTATCTTGCCTATGTTGAATTAAACACTTGTAGCAAATATTCTAGATTCAACACTAGGATTGCAAGCCCACAAACATGTCATACATCACCACTAGATCAAGCAAAGCATAGAAGCAATAGTGGTAAACATATATACATCAAACACATTTGATTTATAATGAATGCTCCAAATGCACCTTGTATGTCTACATGTGCTACCACAAGTATTATCCTAAGAATGAATGACATGTCAACCAATTGTACCTTGCTTTGTCGAAGGAGAGGCATGTCAAGTAGTGGTGGGGTGCATTCAACACATGTTTGAGAAGTCAAGAATGTTCAACTCATTCCTTAGCTTGCAAAACCTTCTTTCATCAAGTGGCTTGGTGAGGATGTCGGCAAGTTGATCATCGGTGCCCACACTTTCAATGGAAATGTCACCCTTTTGTTGATGATCTCTTATAAAGTGATGCCTTATGTCAATGTGCTTTGTTCTTCCATGTTGAACCAGGTTTTGTGTCATCTTGATTGCACTTTCATTATCATAAAATAATGGCACATTCTTGAAGTTGATGCCATAATCCTTCAAAGTTGACTTCATCCAAAGCAATTGTGCACAACAACTCCCGCACTAACATATTCGGCTTCGGCGGTAGAGATTGCCACACTATTTTGTTTCTTTGAGGACCATGACACAAGTGATCTTCCAAGAAGTTGACATGTACCACTTGTGCTCTTTCTATTGATCTTGCAACCACCATAGTCGGAGTCCGAATATCCAATCAATTCAAACTTTGACCCCTTGGGATACCACAATCCAACATCTCTTGTTTGCTTCAAGTACCTCAATATTCTCTTTGCGGCCGTGAGATGACTCTCTCTAGGTGAGGCTTGATATCTAGCACACATGCAAACACTAAACATGACATCCGGCCTTGATGCGGTGACATAGAGTAGGCTTCCAATCAATGACCGATAATCCTTTTGATTCACCATATTGCCATCATGATCACTATCAAGATTCCCATTGGTGCCCATTGGAGTTGAGATTGGCTTTGCATCTTGCATCCCAAACTTCTTCAACATGTCCCTTATGTATTTCCCTTGACTCACAAATGTCCCATTCTTTAATTGCTTGACTTGAAGACCAAGGAAATAGCTAAGTTCACCAATCATGGACATCTCAAACTCTTTTGCCATCATTTCACCAAATTCTTCACAATATGCTTGATTGGTTGATCCAAAGATGATATCATCAACATAGATTTGCACAATGAAGAGATCCTTACCAATCTTCTTGGTGAATAGAGTAGTATCAACCTTGCCCATAATGAACCCCTTGGAGTGAAGAAAAGTCTTCAATCTCTCATACCATGCTCTAGGTGCTTGCTTTAAGCCATACAAAGCTTTCTTCAACTGGTACACATGGTTGGGCTTCGTCTCATCTTCAAAATCGGGAGGTTGCTCAACATATACTAGCTCATTGATGATCCCATTGAGAAATGCACTCTTGACATCCATTTGATATAACTTGATATTGTGGACACATGCATAAGCCAATAGAATCCTTATTGCTTCCAATCTTGCCACCGGAGCATATGTTTCATCATAATCAAGACCTTCAACTTGAGTATAGCCTTGTGCAACTAGTCTTGCTTTGTTTCTAATCACAACACCATCTTGATCTTGCTTGTTCTTGAAAACCCATTTGGTTCCAATGACATTGTGATCCTCCGGCCTCTCAACTAACTCCCACACATCATTTCTTGTGAAGTTGTTGAGTTCTTCTTGCATTGCCATGATCCAATCGGCATCATCCAAAGCTTCTTCAATTTTCTTTGGCTCTTTAGTTGACACAAATGATGCATACTCACAAATCATAGCCACTCTTGACCTTGTTTGCACACCACTTCTAATATCACCAATAACACTATCAATTGGGTGATCTCTTGCAACATGTTGTGGTTGTAGCACTTGCACTTGATTGCTTGAACTTGGTTGATCACTTGACTTGTCTTCATTTGATGAACTAGTACCATGATCTTGCACTTGAGCATTGCTAGCTTGCCTCAATGGAGAATTGAGCACTTCATCTTTATCATCTTGCACATTAACCACTTGCTTTGCTCTAATGTCCCCTATGTCCATGTTCTTCATAGCTTCAACCAATTGAGTTCCACCAACATCTTCTAGATTCTCATCTTCATCTTGTGACCCATTGGTTTCATCAAATTGCACATCATAGACTACCTCTCTAATGCCACTTGAATTGTTCCAAACTCTATAAGCTTTGCTTGTAGTTGAATAACCGTGTAGGAACCCTTCATCACATCTCTTTTCAAACTTCCCCAATCTAGTGCCCTTTCTCAAGATGTAGCATTTGCAACCAAATACTCTAAAATAGCCAATGTTGGGCTTTCTTCCATGAAGTAACTCATATGGGGTCTTCTCTAGCAAAGTGTGACAATAGAGCCTATTGATGTAGTAGCATGCCGTGTTGATTGCTTCATCCCAAAATGATTGACTAACAATGTACTCATGAAGCATTGATCTAGCCATATCAAGCAATGTTCTATTCTTCCTCTCAACTAGGCCATTTGATTGTGGAGTGTACTTGGCCGAGAATTGATGACCAATGCCATAGTGATCACACAATTCTTCCATTCTTGTATTCTTGAATTCACTCCCATTGTCACTTCTCACTTTCTTGATTCTCATATCAAACTCATTGTGAACTCTAGTGAGAAAGGTCTTGAAGGTGTCATACACTTCACTCTTGTCACTAAGAAAGAATACCCATGTGAATCTTGTGAAGTCATCCACTATGACAAACCCATACTTGTTGCCACCAATACTTGTGTATGTAGTTGGGCCAAATAGATCCATGTGCAACAACTCAAATGCCTTGCATGTACTCAATGTACTCTTCTTTGGATGTGAGTTTCCAACTTGCTTCCCAGCTTGACATGCACTACACAACTTGTCCTTCTCAAATACAACATCTTTCAACCCTTCAACAAGATTATGTTGTGTGAGCTTCTTCAATTGTTTCATGCCAACATGCCCAAGCCTTCTATGCCAAAGCCAACCCAAACTTGATTTTGATATCAAACATGTTGTCAAAGAAGCTTCACTAGTGTTGAAATCAACAAGATAGAGATTCTCATATCTAAAGCCTTTGAACACCAAGTTGGAACCATCAAGAGAAACTACCTCAACATCATTTGCCCCAAAGATACACTTGTAGCCTCGATCACAAATTTGTGCCACCGAGAGAAGATTGAAATCCAAGCTTTCAACTAGCATCACATTGGAGATACTCATGTCATTTGATATTGCAATCTTGCCCAAACCAACAACCTTGCCTTTCTTGTTATTGCCAAAAGTGATTGACTCAATGCCACTATCATTCTTCTCAATTGAATCAAATATTCTTGATGTGCTGGTCATGTGTTGAGAACACCCACTATCAATAATCCAATGCCTTCCCCCGGCTTTATAATTCACCTACAAGCAAATCAATGAAGCTTAGGTACCCATTTTTGCTTGGGTCCTTGTAGATTAGTGACTAAGCTCTTTGGTACCCAAATTGCCTTCTTCTTTGGGCCAACAATGGGTGTACCAACAAACTTAGCTTGCACACCTTTCACACCCTTAGTAAGCACATAACAAGAATCAAAAGGTATAGCATTGTCAAGTTTCTTGTTTTGTTGCTTCTTGTTGTAACTTTGCTCTAGGTTCCCAACTTACTTGCATCTATAGCAAAACCGACCATTGCTCTTCACAAAGCTAGGCTTTGGAGTTGCAAAGGCCGACTTGCCCTTCTTGGGGGTATAGCCCAATCCCTCTTTGTTAAGAGAGAACCTTTGGCTACCCAAGCACTTTAGCAAGCGGGCCTCACCACCATAGGCTTTGCCTAAGGCATGAGTGAGCTCATCCACCTCCTTCTTGAGAGTCTCATTCTCAACCATAAGTGTAGCATCACAAGTGAAGCCATCACTAGTAGTAGAGGTAGAGTCGGTGGTGGTGGTGGATGATGTGCTACAAGAAGGGTTAGCATTTGTCATGATGATAGGTTGATAAAATGACTCATCAATGATGTCACAAGTAAGACCTATATCACATGATGCAACCACCACTTTCTTTGCTTGTTGCTCAAGAAGAAGTGAGTGAGCTTTTTCAAGCTTAGAATGAGCATCACCAAGTTTCTCATGGTCTTCCACTAGACTCTCATGAGTGGTCATAAGCTCACCTAGGGCTTTCTCAAGTATTGCTACTTTCATTGAAAGCTTCTTGCACTCCTTTTCCTTGGCAATAGCTATATCTCTAGTTTCTTGCATCAAGTCATATAATTGATCCTTAGAAGGTTCATCATCATCATCAACATTATCAACATCGTGAGCATATTCCATCTCACTATCATCATCACTATCATCATATTGTACCTTTGTTTCCTTGGCCATGAAGCATGATGGTGATGTAGAGAATAATGAAGACTTCTTGTTGATGGCGATGGAAGCCATAGCCTTGTTGCTTGAATCTTCATCTTCATCATCATTGTCACTTTCCCAAGTGACCACAAATGCACCATTCTTGCCCTTCTTGAGTGTCATCTTGGCCTCATGCTTCTTCTTCTCAAACTTGCCCTTGTTGTAGTTCTTCTTCTTCTCATATGGGCATTCGGCTTGTAGATGCTCGGTGCTATCACAATTGAAGCACTTTCTTGGTTGCTCTTGCTTCTTGAAGTTGTTCCTCTTGAAGCCTCTTCTCTTGATGAACATGTGTCCCATCTTCTTCACTACAAGAGCAAGTGCCTCATCATCAATCTCAAAGTCACAATCTTCCTCATTGTTTTCTTCATCTTCAAAGGTTGGTGCTTTGCCCTTGGAGGATATGGCTTGGAATGCCACGGTCTTCTTCTTCTTCTCTTCCTCCACCTTCTCATCATCTTGATCAAACTTGTCATATGTCAAGACTTCACCAAGCAAATCATTTGGCTTCTTATTCTCAAGCCCATCTCTTTGTAGCATTAGCTTCAACATCTTGAAGCTCTTCGGCAAGCAAATCAAGAACTTGTCACAAAAGTCTTCATCTTTTGTCTTGTGCCCCAAACTCTTGAGATCATTCACAATCACTTGTAAACGATGAAACATTTCAACGATTGTTTCATCCTCCTTCTTCTTGAAGTTCTCGAACTCACTCTTGAGTCCATATAGCTTGGCACTCTTCACAACCTTGGTGCCCTCATAGGTCTCACCCAACCTAGTCCACACTTCACTTGCAAGCTCCAAATCCTTGATTCTCTCAAACACCTTTGTATCAATGCCATTGTATAGGGTGTTGAGAGCCATTCTATTGCATGTGATGTTGGCTTTATCTTCATCGGTGAGATGATCATTAACAAGAATAGCATAGTCATGCAATGTAACTTGCAAGACTCTCTCTTGTATTGAACCAAGATACATGATCATCTTTCTCTTCCAATGATCAAAGGAACTAACTCCATCAAACATAGGCGGTTTGCCCCCAACATGGTTGAACACAATTTGAGCCATCTTAACACCGTAGGATGTTAAGCCTTGCACTAAAACGGTGACCTCGGCTCCGATACCACTTGTAAGGTCCTAGATGGCTAGAGGGGGGTGAATAGCCTATAAAAATTTCTACAAACTCACTAAGCAAACTTCGTTAGATACACAAACGGCGGAATGCAAGTTATGCTTAGCCTACTAGGTGTTGCAAGCCTCCTATCCAAACAATTCTAGTAGGTGATCACTAGCACAAACAATAGCTACCACTAGTGATCAAGAGTTCTACCCACGGGATTTAATCTACACAAGGTGTGGTTCCCGACTGACCACGCAAGCAATTCTACTTTGCAAGAATGTAAACAAAGTAATGCAAGAGAGGATGAGACTTGTTATACCGACGCGTTGAGTCGAGGTTGCCAATCACCAAGAAGATGAACAATCAATCACAATTGGCAACACACAAAGGATGATGACCAATCACTGGGAGACAAGATGAACACTATGATTTATCCCCGGATGTTCACTTGGGCACCGCCAAGCTACGTCACCCGTTGTGTCGATCAACACCTAGATGGTCCTTTGGTGTGACCCTCAAGCCACTTGCCCCGCAAGGCACTTCCCCGCAAGGAAACCACAAGGCACCACTCTCAAGCGTGATACTCAACGACACGTGCAATCCAATAGAGTTACTCTTCGCGATCCCCGCGAGGTGAGCACAAGAACCTCTCACAAATCAACCGGAGGTGGCCAGGAACAATCACCTTCTCTTGCCAACGCCTCCAACAATCTCCAAGCCGGCTAGGAGCGGTACTCTCCAAGAGTAACAAGAAATCCACCGGCGAAACCACCCACAAGTGCCACTAGATGCCCTCAAGCAATGCAATGCACTAGGTGATTCACTCAATCTCTCTGAGGATGAACAACCAAGCAAGGGAGAAGAGTAGGAGAGAGTCTCTTAGCTCAAAGAATGCACAAGGGATGAGAAATGGCCAAGAGACCTCCCCAAGGGCCGGCCACCTTCTATTTATAACCCCTCAAACAAATGTGACCGTTACCCCCTCGGGAGGCCGAGCAGCACGCGTCGGACGCGTCTGCCGCAAACCGCCGGACGTGTCCGGCGCTTCCTCCTCGTGCGCGGCCCAATCCGACCGTTGCCGCTCCATTCAAGCTCGTCCTGCCACGTGTGCGTCCGGCGCCGCGTCCGGCGGTCCAGCCCCGCGTCCGAACGATTTGCTGCGCCACAGAACTTTCTGGTCCGCGTCCGGCCCGCGCCGGACGCGACCAGCCAGCGTCCGCCGCCTTCGACGAACCAGCCAGCAGCACGCCAGGGACCAACACGCGCCGGACGCAGCACAGTAAACCGTCCGCGTCCGCCGCGTGCGTCGTAGCGTCCGGCGCACGTCACTCGCTCGCGCCAAGTCACAAATCGCCGGGACGTCCGACGCTTAAGCCCGCACGTCCGGCGCCCGTCAAAACTTCGTTTTTCAGCCGTCGTGACGCCAACTCCTGCAACATGCTATCCAACAAGTATGCCAACTTGATCAACCGAGATAGCATGATTTCAACCAAATTTTGCATCCGGCGCAATAGAAAATATGCATCCATTTTTCCCGAAAGCGCCGAATCCCGCCTCACAGGCTCGGTGGGAGGAAGAGAGGGACCCAAACCCATCTCTACCCTGCAAACCACAGCGCGCCCAAACGCCACCTTTGTAAATGTGCCAACACCACCAAGTGTACATCTCCATGTGCTTGTGTGTTAGCTTTTCACAATCATTTCCCAAAGGTTAGGTTAGCTCACTAGGCCCTACATGCAATGCACTTCATGAATTCACCTAGTGGCACCCGTGCGTCGAATAGCCGATAAGACTTCCCTCTTAATAGTGCGGCTATCGAACCTAAACCACTCACACCCTCTATGGTGTCTTGAGTGCAAAACAAAATGGCCCTATCGGTTATACCTTTTCCTTGAGCCCATTTTGTTCCTCCAAATGATATGAACACTTCACACCATCATGTGACCGTCTCGATCCATCGATCTTGACTTCACTTGCCCTTCACCGTGCATCGGTCCATCGGCGCCTAGTCTTGCCCGAGCTTCACCATCGCATGGTCCTTCACTCCCAAGCCTTGACTAGCCCTTCTCCTTCAACACCGGTCCATGGAGCCAAGCATCGTCTTGATCTTCATCTTTGATCACATGACACGTGTCATGCTTCATATGCATTAAGCTCATCATGTGGACAACCTTTCTCTAAATCAACCACTTAGATAAATAAGGTTAGTCCTAGGTTTCATCAATTAGCCAAAACCAAACTAGGGACTTTCACTCAACGACCCGGCTGGCGTAGCCCTTGCTGGCGTCCGGCTCCTCAATGTCCACCATGGGCGGGAAGCCCCAGTTGGTGCTGAGGGTGTCGTTGGCACCGGTAATCAGGGCCTTGGCCGAGATCTCGCCATCAGCCAACGCGTGAGCTGACCTTGCGTCCTCACGCGCCGCCACCAGGTCCGCCTCCAAATCTGGAAAAGGACGATGAAAGCTAAGCGCTCGAACATAACGCGCCAGAATCACGCATGGAAAGGGAAAGTGGAAGGCTCAAGGTACTTACTAGTGCAGCGGGTCGAGAGCCCTTGCTCGCGCTCAAGCGCTTGCTTGAGCTCGGACTCTTTCCTTCTGAGCGCGCGGTCGGCGTCACGCTTCTCTACCCGCAGCTCCTCGTAGGCCTTGCCGGCGCCCTGGATGGCGAGGTCCTTCTCCGTCACCATCTGACGAAGATTAGCCGCCTCCATCTGGAAACCGCCCGCCCGCTTCTTCTCCGTTTCGAGCGCGCTCGCGAGGGCCCCCTTCTTGGCGGTTTCTCGGGAGACCGTCGACTGCAGGTCCTTCACGTACGCCTCGGCGGCGGCCTTGTCCTTCTCGAGCTGTTCCACCTGCTGGCTCTTGACTTTGAAGCCCGTCGCCGCCGTGGCCGCGTCCTTCTTAAGTTGCTCGAAGACCCCTCGCAGCCGCTCGTTCTCTTGCCGAGCCGTCTCCGCTTCCCGCACGGTTTGGGCGAGCTTGTCACGAGCATCCTGCTGAGCCGCCTCCGCCTCCTGCGCAGCTCGAGTGAGCTCGTCTAGAGTCCTTTTGGCATCTCCCTTGGCGGCGTCCAACGCGGCGTTGGCCTCTCGAAGGAGCCGAGCGGATCGGTGCAGCTCTCCCTCAGCGTCCTGCCCCATGCGCACGCACCGCCGGATCTCGTGCTCACTCTCTCGCAGGGCGTGGATGTGGACAGACTTGGCATAGGAGCAGCTCTGCGCCGTCTGAATCATGAAGAACAAAGATTAGAACACAGACTACGATAAGTCAAAAAAGAAAAGTGATTGCGCTCGAGAATACTCACAGAAGAGAGCCGAGGCATGTCCTCGGAAGACGAGCGACAGGGCGACCTTCAGAGTGTTTTCGAGCCACTGCCGACGCTCCTCGGCCTCCATATGAGCCACGAGCTCCTTTTGATCGTTCATCACGATCGCGGGAGCCTCATGGTCGAGCGGGTCGGGGAGCACCAGCGGCGGCCTCTCCCATAAAGGGAATGCCTCCCGTATGTCCTTATCGACGGCGGTATGGAGCCTCCTCACCGCCTCCAAGTCGACGTCCGCCGTCACCACTCGCTCGGCCAGGGTAGGCGGGCGTTGCGGCTGAATCCAGGAGGACGACGCCTCTTGGGCAAGCACCCGCGCCTCGATCCGCCTCCTCTCCTCGATGGACGAATCGGTGGGCTCGGTGGGCCCAAAGCCGACCGTCCGCATATGGCTGTCGACGATGGCGGACGCCGTCTGCTTCCTCTGGGCTTCCTCCCAGTGGTCGGCCTCGGACATGCTGGCGAACCTCACCTCGCCCGTCGTCGAGTCGGGCACGAGGTGGGGCACCATAACTTCCCTCAACTGTAGCAGCGGCAGCGGTGCCTGATACGGCACCAGGCGGAGCTCCTTGCGATGCTCTTCCCCCTGTGCACCGTCCTGCTGCCCCTCGCCCTCCGCGGCGGCAGGCTGCTCCACCTTCTCCTCCTCCTGCGTAATGGCAGGGTGCTCTTCCGGCGCCCCCTCCTGCGCCGGAATTTGGGCCTCCCCCTGCTCGACCGGGGAGACCTGGGGCACCTCGACCTGCCGCACGGCCGAGGGGTCGGCCTCCATGGCTCGAGGGGGGTGGGCGCCCGGTCCATTTGGGAATCGGGAACCTGGCCCGCCTCTTGCATCTCCACGTCGACCGCCGGCCGATCGACGGCCGCTGGCATCTTCTTCTCCTCCTTCTCCTTGCGCTCTTCCTCGAGCCGACGCAAGCCAACTGGCCACGTCTTGGAGCCGGAGCTTGGGCTCTCGTCCCCAAGCGTGATCGGGTGCCGCTCCGACCCGGCCCCCGCCGGTGGAGCGGCGGCCGCCGCCTCCGGCCCCGTCGCCTCCTTGTCGCCAGCCGCTGCAGCGCCTTGCACGGCCGGTGACGGTGATGCCTCAAGGAAGGAGGTGGTCGAGACGGTCGAGGCGGTGGCTGTCTTCTCCCCGGCCGCCGTGGTCACGGTCCCAGCACCTGCACGAGACGCGGCCGCCATCAGCTTCCCGCGCTCAATCGCCTCCTTGGCTTGCGCTAACCAAATCGGGGTACTAGGAGGAAGAGTCACTCCACCTGGGGCGGACGAGGTGCCGCTCAACCCTCCAGAAACCTTCAGCTTCTTTGAAGGCAGCATGGGTGGAAGGGATGAGAGGGACCACAGAGGACGCTTGGTCCTAAAAGAGAGAGAAAAATGAAAAACAATGACGAAAGGAAGGTCACAAGCAAAACAGAAAGGATCCGATCGAGAGGCGTACCTTGTAGCAGAGGTAGTGCCGCTCGAACCATCCGGCTTGCTCGAGTCGCTCGGGGGCTTCCGAGCCGCGGCCGGCTCCCTCGAGTCGCTCGAGGGCTTCCGAGCCTCGACCGCGCCGCTCGAGCCACTCGGGGGCTTCTGGGCGTCAGCGTGTCGCCTCGAGGCACTCGGGGGCTCGCCCGCCCCCGCCGGCTCTTTCGCCGGATCCGGCGTGGGATCCCTTGCGGGCTCCTAAGCCCTGCGGGTCGGAGTCGGCTCGGCGCGCCAGCCACCAGATGGAGCCCGGCGCTCGACGGGGCGCTCGCCGGGCCGGACTGAAGACGATTTGTGCGCATCTGCAGCCTGCTGCTGCCGGGTGCGCGCGCCCGTTGAAGATGGTTGGCGACGGGAAGAGGATTCCCGCCGCGTCGGAGATGGCGCCCGAGTGCCGTGGCTGGAGCGGTGCGAAGGTTCCTCCTGCTGCCCCGCTCGAGTCGGCGATGGCGTTCGAGCGCGGGACGACCCCTCCTGCTGCTGGTCCGCTCGAGCCAACGACGAGCTGCCGCCCAGCTCGAGACGAGCCGGTGCCAGGGACAACTCCTGCACGCGAGATCGAGGAGGCGTCAGCACTCGAGCGGCGGTGGCGCCATCGCTATCTGTCGCCTCGTCATCCCCCTCATCCCCTTCCTCCTCGTCGTCGTCGGTCGATTCCAGACTGGGACTCCAGTCGTTGGGGTCCGCCCTTAGACGCATCATCCGCTCTCGGCGGCGCCTAGCCTTACGCTTCTCCTTCTCCTCCAGCGCGGCAGCCTTCTTTGCCTTTTCCTCCCTCCTTGAAAGCGCCACTGCATGCTCTCGATCGTTTCTGAGACATCTTACCTCGCGGTCAGGTGCGTCCTCCTTCACCGGGGGCACCGAGTCCGCGTGGTCGGTGATCTCCTGGAGAGGCACAGTTCGATGAGAGAGGCGCAAATCAGAGAAAAAGCAACATCAACGAAGAAAAAGGTCTCGAGGAGAACTTACGTAGCCCAACAGGTCAGCGTTCGGGCGCATGGGGAAGAGGTCGACCTGGTTCTCCCCAAAGCTCCTACCGCCGTCGATTGCCTCGCGCACTCGAGCTACGACCATGCCAGCCGGAAGGGGATGGCTCGACATTCTGCTGGCCTCGAGCGCCTCGGGGTCGGCGTCCTCTCCCATCTGGTCATGCTAAAGCGGGCGCTCAGCGAGCGGGATCACCCGACGACGGTGGAACCCCGCAACGACGTGGGAGATGTTGAGGAAGATGTCGCCGGCCCTCCGACGACGGAGCCTTTCCATGGCGTCGGTCAGGGGGTCGAGACGGGGCTGGAGCTTGGACGGGTTGCCATAACCCCAATTGTGCTGGGGCGCAGTCAGTACGGCACCGGTGTACCTTGGGAAGTGGTTCCCCTCATTGCGGAGTTAGAACCATTCCGAGACCCACCCGGCATTGTTCGTCGTCCACGAGCCGGGCAGCCAGTGCTCCCGCCTCTTCAAGCCGAGCGAGCAAGAGCCCGCTCGAACGTAGCGGCGGGCGTTCACCTTCTCCTTTTCCTCGTCGTTGTCGTCGTTGTCGTTACCGCCCACTGCCAAGGTGAACAACGTCGCCTTGAAGATGTGGACGAAGAAGTCCCACTGCGGCGCCATCCCCAGGTACCCCTCGCAGACGCCGACGAAGCTGGCGGTGTGCAAGATGGAGTTAGGGTTGAAATGCTGGAGCTCGACCCCGAAGTGATGGGGGAGCGCCCGCATGAAGCGGCTCGGCCGCGCCCCAAGTCCTCGCTTATGGAACTTAACGAAGCTCAAGACGTAGCCCTCCGGCACGACGGGCTCACGGTGGGCGGCATCCGGCACTTGCCACTCCGGCGGCCCCTCCGCCGGATTGGGGAGGAGCAGCCCCTCCTCGACGAGGCCCTCCAGCATCGCCTCGGTCACCGAAGACCGAGGCCACGGGAGCGCATCGTACATCACCACCGGCACGGGGGCCTTGGCGGGCTCCTTGCCGGCGGCGCCTTTGCCACCGGCCCCGCTACCCCCAGCGCCTCGGCTGGACCCCTGGCCGGCCTTCTTGCTGACCCTCTTGCTGGAAACCATGGCGACGACGGAATCCGGGAGGATGGCGACGGTGGAGTCCGATGAGGCAGCGGCGCAAGGCGAAAACGACGGCTCCGGCGATGTGCGCGCTCAATAACTCTTACTCCCCCTCTCTAGGTCTCTCCGGTGGATGCGAACAGGAGTGGCGGCGGTCGCAAGCAAGTGCGGCGGCGGCAGCGGTTGCAAACGAGAGCGGCGGCAGCGATTAGGGTTGGAAGCGAGAGCGCAACCGACAGAGGCAGTAGAAGGAAGGCGAGAATGCGGAGAAGGGGAACCAGGAGCCCACTCCCCCGTATTTATAGAGCCCGAGCCGATCCACGTGACTTGCATCCGACGGCCTAGATCACTCCATCCAACGGCTGCGCGCCCCCGGCGGACTCGACTAGAAACGGTAACCGCATTTACTGCCCCTCACAAACCGCCACCTACCTCCACTCACAGGGCGCACGCGTCGCGAGACGAAGCGGAACCGTCGCCAGGCCACGATCATCATGACGCGCCGGTTTCCGCCTAAAAAGGCGCGCCACCAGCAACGGACGGATTCTCCTCGACTGGTGCAGCGACGGGACGTCTCGACAGACGGTTCCTTACACGGTAAGATAACTTGGGGTTCTGGTCCCACCTGTAAGACTCGAGGGAGCGGAGGCTGACCCACGAACGGGTTCGAACAGCCGCCCTCGAGCACCCGAGTTAGGGGTGCCCCTGGGAAGGATCCCTCGAAAGGGTCCGTTCGAGAACGAACTCTCAAAACCCAAAGGCACGTCCAAGGCAGGGCGTTGAGCTTGCACGAGATCCCATCGACGGGAGGCACTCGAGCCGCCGGTCCCCTCGAACGGGGCCGGTTCTCTAAAAGCTATGCGCCCAGCTCTAATGAGAGCGCCCCCGGGCCTCAATGCCGCCTCCCCTCGAAAGGAGACGGACTCTCACTTGGATTCCCCGCTATCAGCTCACAGGGAGACTTGGCGCTAGCTCGGCCGCGGGTAGCGCCAATCCTCCCACCCCTTAGATCTGGTCCAAGAGATCTAACAAGAAATTAGATCACGACTACGGCCCAGCAATTCGAGGCTCGGGGGCTCGAGTCACATAAACGACCTCCCTCGACACGGGAGGAGCAGGAAATACTCGGGGGCTCGAGGAGTCATCAGAAATCTCCTGCCTTGAGCTGCTACAACTCCAGTTAATAATACTCTTACTCAAAACCGCTCATCTCAAAGCCCCCAGAGGAATGCCTCATTCCTCTGGGGCCTCGGGGGCTACCCCCGCGGGGGACGCTCGCGCGCCCCCCACGGAGAAAGGAGGAAATAACTCCTCGAGACAACATGACCCTAAGTCTAGGTACTTCAACTCCACTTCATGATCCCTTGCTTGAAGTTTTTCACAATCAAGCAAGGGCTCGGGGGCTACTGTCGGGTACCTAGATTAGGGGGTCCTAAACTAGGGGGATTAGAGATAAGCAAACCAGCTTCACCCCTCTCTAAATCCCAAAAGCTAACCAAGAGAAATCCCCAATCCTCCTCGTACTGGGCCGGCCCAACGATCAGGCCCACAAAGCCACAGAACCCACTAACTCGAGCAGCAGCCGCTCGCCCGCTCGAGAAAGAATTACGGAAACCGCTCGAGCGAGCGACCGCTCGAGACGGTGACGGAAACCGCTCGAGCGAACGACCGCTCGAGACGGTGACGGGAACTGCTCGAGCGAACGACCGCTCGAGACGGTGACGGGAACTGCTCGAGCGAACGTCCGCTCGAGTCCGCCTGCAATGATTGCCTTTCCAGGACGCGCACATGGCTACAGAGCTCGAAACAGTGCTTCAGTACACCAACTCTGCCTAACTCTATGGCTACAGGGCCCGTAATAGTGGATCGTACACCGGTCAAATCCATCATCACGTTGCCCATCCCCCGGATTCGAGGATGGCAGAAGCCGCTGTGACACCATGCCGCGCACTGTGCCGCGTGCAGCATCCCCTCAAACGCCATCGTCAACTCTCCGTACCATCAAACACGCCGCTCCGTCCCATCGCTCGGATCGTCGACCCCTCGAGGCCGTCCTCAGCCGCTCGAGGGATGATGGCGGATGGGACTGGCGTATGGGACGCGCCATGACCCATCTTTTCTACCACGACGGCCACTCGCCAGGGTTCCCGCGCAGGCCATCATCGCCCGCTCCTCCATTTCGTCAGCCCGCGTCAAGCAATGACAAGCAGGGCGCCATCACCCACGCTGCTAACCGGACCAAAGCATGGATCCATAGGCTTGATCCAGACAATAGGGAGCATCTACAGCGCCGACTCGACGGAGCGCCCATGCCTCGACGTCACACACACGATCGCCCTACCAAATCTTGTACTCCTGAGCCTCCCCTTGGCCTATAAAAGGGGACGCCAGGGCATAGCTTAAAGGGGGAGAGAGTTGACACACTCTCAACTCACACAATACACAACACACGCACCCACGCTCTCCATTCGCTAAGTCTCAGGACTTGCTTGTACTCACCCCTGTACGAGCACCTAGGTGCGAGATAATACAAGTCTCCTCCCCCCGTTGGATGTAGGGCCTTCTTTTGCCCGAACCAGGATAAAAATCTTGTGTTCTTCTTGCATCACCATCCGGATTAGGGAGCACGCTTAGAAATTTACTTGTTGATGTGATACCCCCCGGGATACGAAACACCGACAGTGGGAAATGTGAATTCCGCAAGTCTTTGCCGACGTTGGCACTCGAGGGAATGAGAATGTTCAAAAAGTAAGCCTGTCTACTTGTTCTTTTACTTTTTAGACATAGTTTGCTATCCGCATCATTTTAGGTTTTCCTTTGTTAATATACGGTTTTTTTTATAGCAAGTACATTCAAATGGAATCGGTACCTTTCACCGAGTGTCGATATGCGAGGTTCAAATAAATGCTAAGCCTATTGCTGCAATCTTTGAAGAAGATCGATCTTGTATATTTGTTATAATTTGGTTATTCTTTGAAGACGGATCTCTCATATATTATCTTTTTATGTGGATGTTTTTTTGCTGGAGCAAGACAATGGACGGACCTTAACTTGATTTGCTTTCTTTTTATTTATTTTGCTTGAGATGTGTAATATGTGATGGAACTTTTTGTGTTTGTATGGTTGTATATATTAAGTTAACTACAATGGGAAGTATATTTTTTAACTTGGTGCTTC
Source organism: Themeda triandra (assembly GCA_018135685.1). NCBI lineage: Eukaryota > Viridiplantae > Streptophyta > Magnoliopsida > Poales > Poaceae > Themeda > Themeda triandra. The sequence goes on from JAENPR010001579.1 coordinate 120,268, forward strand.
TTATATACCTGCTGTTTTTAATCTAATGGGACATGCATATTCTGCTATGGGAATCAATATTTCACACTTTTTATTTTCGAACATATTTACGTTTTTCCCTCTTGTGTTGTTATTTTTAGACAACTCCTGCAGCACATCCTCCTGGTGTGTTTGAACAGTCTGTTGTTTTTGGGCGCTCAAGATCTATTGGCAGTAATGGCTTGTATACGAACTCCATGTCACCTAGTGAACAATCTTTTCATCCTTCAAGCTATAAAGTTGTTGTCCATCGAGCAAGGCGTTGTGTGAATCCAAGTAAGTTCATGACAAGCCCTTTTGTTCTTCCTCCATCAAGGATTAGGGTAACCAAGGATGAGAAGGATTTTTACGAAGTGTCATATCGATGGGAGTTGAGAACAAGCTGTACACAAGGTAAGTTTGTTGTAATTTGAATGGTGTATTTTTTGATGTATATATTCATTTATGTCTCTCTTTAATCGAAATGTAACCGTATTTCGAAACAATGTAATGCCTGTTTACCGATGTTAAATGGAGTAGCGAGCTATAGTTATGCTTTTTGTGATTGAATTTGTCGGCTATTCATTACCGTTTCATACCGATTTTTCTGCTGATTCATACAAGTTCGGTGGTTGGCATTTTATTTCTTGTTTCATGTTTTGTTTTCAAAGCATATGACTTCATTTTTGTGAAAAATGTTTTATTCGGTTTCTCAAGTTATTCCATTTCATACTTTTTGCGGTCTTGTTATTGTTGACTATAGCTCGTGAAAGTATATTTGGGTGCTCTTGCTATGTCTTTAAGTCCTGGTGGACCATCGGCCCTTTTGTAGTGAATGCATTGTGCAGAAATTTCTTCTTCACAAGAAGCCCGAAAACTTCAAGGATGCACTATTACTTTTCCGAGTTGGGGTTAGTATTGTTTTACTAGTAGTTGTCTTTATTTTTTGCATATGAAATGTTTGAAATGCATAAAGTACTAATTTTTATTCTCAAAATCCCATGATTTTTGTAGGACTATCTTATTGGAAATCATGGTAACAACAATGAAAGGTATCAAGAACTGTATGATATCAACTGAGATCTTTTACCTACTCAAACAGGGCAAAATACCTCCCGATTGCGGTCATGTGAGGAAAATTTTCCATTTTGTTTGTTTTTTAAATAGATTGATATGTTTGTTGTTGATTGGTACCTTCAATATTTGCCATTTATGATTTTGGTATAGCTGCAATATTGTTTGGCATGTATGTTAGCTAGGTAATGTTGTTAGGAGATTCTGTCATTCTACTGCGAAAAAGCCTATATGACTTTTGTGTCTAGTTATCTTTTTATCCATGTCTTATTCTCGTGCGTGCTCGATAATCCCTTTTCTTTGAATTTATTATTTGTTTCGTCGGCTATTCTTCCCGATTCTGTTTCATGGCCGGTGGTTTGTAGTAGTCATGCAGCTTTCACGTCACTTTGGTGCATTATTCGGATTGTAATACATTGGTTGGTGGGGTAGACTCGGCTTTCCATGTTCTTGTGAAAAACAATTTTGTAAGTAACTATTTTGAGCAGTTTTTTGTGTTGTTTGTTCATATATGTAGATACTTGATCTTAGTAAATAATGTGTTACCATTTAATTCCTTTTGTTTCTACGGCTCCAAAACTTTTATCCTCTTTGGAAAAAAGTTGTGAACATTGACTTTGGCATTCTAAAATGGCAAATCAAATTCGGCGTAAACTTTACGAGCAAATTGAAGAGTATGTGAAATGCGGTTCTCCATTTCAATGCTTTTTTATACCAAGTTCTCGCGATTTACGTATCTTGTCTTCCTTTAAGTATCGAAATGACGGGATTTTATGTATCTTGATTTTCTTTGCAGCAAACCAAATGACAAAGAGAGTCTTTGTTATGAGATATTTAAAGCACTATCAACTTAATGTTGACGTGCAGAGCAAGTTTGGTGAAGAAGACATTGACAACATCCGTATCAAGCTGGTGAATGAGTTGGTTCCGTACAAAAATAATGAAGCAACGATGGTTTAGCTACACTGAAAGAGGTACTATGAGCTCTCTCTTATTTTTGAATGCTTTAGTTGGCTTAGATTTCCATTCTATAGATTTTTTTTCCATTGGCAGGTTTGTGAACTCTCTGATGATGCGTGTGAACGCAGAGACAATTGAGAGATGAGGCGGGGCAATGATTTCAAATATGGTGCAACTTTGTTTATCATATTTCGTTTTTAGGTTCTTTTGTTTTCATATTGACTCATGATGATGTGTTGAACATGCTAGTTAATAATGGGCTACCTATGCTACCTATGCATTAGTTAATATCTTGCATTATTTCTACATTGCTATATTTGAAAACTAACCACCTTTTTAACTCCGCCTATGATGGGCTTCCTATGCTTTCCCTATCATAGCAGGTCCCAAGCCCTGTTTAAAGGAGGAGGGGTGAAAAGTGGTATATATTTTTGTATGTTTCTCTTTTCTCTTTGTAGGCTAAAAGGGAAAACAAGCTCTTTTCCTGCTATTTGAAGGTTTCGATCATATAAAATGAAATGAGGTAATTTGTTCTTAGTGCCAACTAGTATTGTTTTGGTATTTTATTTTATTACCAACTAATATTGTTTGTTGTATCGATTTTGTCTATGTTTATCATGTGTTTTGTTTGAGGTTGGATGGTTACTATGTTCGGAACTCAAGGAAGCTAGCTAGGATTCATCATCTTTTACCGTCAGGTATCTGTTTGAAGTTTTAATTGCACAATTACATGAGTTGAAGTTATTGCACATATCTCATTCTACAAATTACAAGTTTCATTACTTGCAATCTGCTATATTTGCAATCTGCAATATTTACTTTGATAATATGAAATTCTTTGTAACAGGGAACCCTTTTTCCCTCGGAAGTAATCGACGGGGCCAAACTTGATCGATAATCCTTTGCTATGCATATTTGTCTATATCTCCGCATTTTATGTCTATTGTCCTTCTATAGAAAAAAAAATTGTCCCTCTGTATTTTGTCATTTGTCTCTATGTCCTTTGCTATGCATATTTGTCTATATCTCCCGCATTTTATGTCTATTGTCCTTCTATAGAAAAAAAATTGTCCCTCTCGTATTTTGTCATTTGTCTCTATGTCCTTTGCTATGCATATTTATCTATATCTCCTGCATTTTATGTCTATTGTTCTTCTATAGAAAAAAAATTGTCCCTATGTATTTTGTCATTTGTCTCTATGTCCTTTGCTATGCATATTTGTCTATATCTCCTGCATTTTATGTCTATTGTCCTTGTATAGAAAAAAAATTGTCCCTCCGTAATTTTGACCTTTGAATTTTGACCTCGTAATTTTTTGATTATGTCTGCATATGATCTGATTGAAAATGTTGTCCACAGATTATGGTGCATCCGGATCAAGGAATAGTCGACTACCCGGAGAACGCAAGGTTACTGAGGTTTTCCCTGATTACTACCAATTGTTTGGTCGAATCTAGGAGAAGTAAGTTCCTCTTTTCACTTTGCCTGTAGCCGATCGAGTCATTCTTGAAATCAGATCATGCTCCATTGTATTTCTTGCCTCTGAACTTGTGCTTTCTCTGATCACGATAGGTATATCCAAGTTGGGAATGCAGTAGCTGTCCCTGTTGCCCGGGCTCTGCATTACTGTCTTGGGTAAGCCTACCTTATTGAATCTAAGGTGCTGTCTATGAGCTGCACGACCCTTTGTTCTCCATTTTTTAATGGTTGCCTCTGAACTTTGTATTTCTGTGCTTGATTAATGTTCTCTTTGGGTTTTAATTTCTCACTTATGGTTGTTAATGTAATGTCATTAAGAGTCTATTTATTTGTATCTTTAAAGGAGGGTTAATTGTTCATTATTCTCTCTGTTCCTATATATATATTCTCATTCCCTTCTCTGTTTCTTTCATATTCTGTCCTCCTCTTATTTTGACATTCCTCCATCTATTCAGAATGTCGAATAAGGTTGTGTCCCATCATGTTGTGGAAGTTTTAGGGTTAGCACTTAGTGAGCGGCATCATTTGATGGTGTTACCGTGATGTCGCGAGATGTTGGTATCTTTGTTGTTCCAATGCTTGCGGCTCGTGCTTTTAAACAATTTCGTGGATCTGATTTTCTTAGAAATATGAAGTTTTGCTATGATCATTTTGATGGGATTTGTCTACCTTCTTACATTTGGTGATTATTTGGCTAGCTACTTTGATGGATTCCAAGTTTCTATTGGTTACGGTCTTCTTACTCTCGGTTCGGTAAAATCAATTGAGATAAGGGACAATTCTTTCGAAATTATATTGATATTCCTATTAGTTCTAAAGTCTAATAATGTTTGTTTTCTTTTTGTTTTATTGTTCAATTTTTTTATTGTTTTGGTTGATATCTTTTTTTCCCTTTGTTTGTACCTCCAGTAATCATAAGTGCTGGAATTGATGCTCCTTTTGTATTAAAGAATGAATCTGTAAGTTTGTATGTTGCTGAAAATTTGGGCTTAGTGGTTGGTGAACGGGACAACCTTCTTGTTGCTAAGGGTTTATTTTCGAAGATAATGTGATGCTTGTTGCTCGGGTGATAAGGAATATGTTTGGCCCTTCTTTTGTTTCACAATTGAAATTTGGTCTTGATTCAACTGATGGCTCTGTCTTCATGCTATTTCGATGCTCAACATGCTAGTACAATGGTCGGTCAATCATTTCACATTGGTATTGATCAGTTTTTGTCTTTCTACCGAGTCTTGGAAATCTCACTTAGGCACGCACATGATGATCTTTATCGAGTCTATTCCGGTGGAGATGGTTCATCCTTGTAGTGCTTAAAGTTTGTTGAATCACCTTATTATGATGAATTATATTTGTCGATACTTTGTAATAGTTTCAAATATATTTTTTGCACTTTTAATATTTCTGTTTTATTTTACCAATTTTGTAACTCCGCCTATGCTCGGCTTCCTTTTGGTTGCCGTTCAAAGCGAGTCCCAAGCCCTGGATAAAGGAGGAGGGGTTTCAATAATTTCTTTTTCTAAATTATTTCTTTTTTCTCTTATATGAAGGTCTACTTTACCTTTAAAATTGTTCTTTGGTCAAGCTAGAGAGGAATTTTGTTGTTTCTTATTCGGGTTTGTTTATTCTTGTGATATCTATTCTGTTTTATGTTTATTAACATTTCACATAGGTTTCTCAATATTTTCATTTAACGGTATTTTGGTATAATCTGATGTTGTTTTTCATTTCTTTTTGTAGGGTCTTCCATATGCATTACCAGTTATATCATGCCTTGTATATATGTGATTGGAAATAAGGACTCAAATTTTCAGGTTATGTGACATTGCTTTGCTAAAATTTTAAAATTGTATGCTACTGTTTATGTCTGAATCCTTCTATTATATTTTTGTTAATTTCTAATTTTGAAATGGCCAATGATGCAAAGTTTTTTATAATGAGGTGCCTTGCTAGGTTTCATTTGTGTCTTGTCCCTTGTGCTTCAATTGTACAGTGGACAGACATGAAATGATGCTTAGTATCTGACGCACGTGTGTTTCTCTGATCTTTGGCACACGCTTTTCTGCGCCTTTGCGATGTTGATCTGGTGGCTCTTTCTCTCCCCTGCCTCCTCAGTCCCCTCTCTCTCTGTCATCTGGGTCCCACCGAGGTGCACTGTTCAAAATTTTGGGCCTCGCGCTCCTCTGTCTTCAAGTGGCCAGAGCGGGCGGCGGGCGGTTCCCATTTCCCAGTCCTCACTCCCTCTCTTCATCTCCTCGCCTCCTCTCTCTCTCCTCTCTCCTATTGTGGGCAAATACTTTTTTATCGGATGGATTGAATTGCAGGCACCAATGATTTAAATATTATTACCTAATCCATCTGAAATGTTGTTACTGAGGCCAACTTGTTTATTCGATTTGATTTTGGATTTCTTCTTCATTCTTACTATTTTTAGGATTTTTGTGTGCTTCTTTTTTCTGGAATTTGTTGACTTTGCCCTTTTATTGTTTTTCTTCCCCTAAGTTAATTTACATTTCATTAAGAGTGTGTCATTCTGAGCTTAAATTTTTTTGTAACTTGTTTTATGATGCATTTGTTATTGTTTTGCATGCAGGAGGACCTAGATGTGTCGAAGGATATTTGAGGTAAGCAATTTTTATACTTGAGGTCTATTTTGTTTCTATTATTAGCCTATGGTCGTTATTTGTGCACTCTTTACTCGATTACAACCATGTTCAATAAGTTATTTGTTTCTTGTCTACTACTTATGTGTCAACTGTCTTGATCGCTTCCAAAACTTTGGATGGTGTCCCATACTTTTTGTTCTCCACTTATTCTTTGCATGTTTTACTCCATTTCTTTTCGATTAGGCGTCTTCTCTTTTTGATCCCATTCTTTCCAATATAAGTGGCAGCCCCCATCCTGCTTTGTTTGTCCCTTCATCTTGTTTTCTACTCCTTCTTGGTATGATCAACGAGAGAATCTTCTTCTTACGTTCCATTCTTTACCATTGTTTGCAAGCTTTTAAGTTTTTTCTGAACTGCTATGTGATATCCAGCCTGGTTTTTTTTATTTTTCTGTAGTTTGTTTGATCACCTTCTCTGAAATCCCCTAAGAATGGGTGACAAGGGTGGTGCTAGTTCTTCTTATTGGATTTTTCAGCCTATCTCTTCGATGAGAGTTACGCCCGAGTTTGCTAGCTTTAACTCCGATGAATCGCATACCTCGAGCTTATTGAGGGTGGTGGTTAAGACACGTTCTCGAGGTACTATTTAGATTTTTTTTTTTGGTTGAGCGCATTCTGTTGGTTTTACATTATTCTTTTTTTTCTCGTAATTCAATGTATTTTTGTTCCATTTTCGAAATTGTTTTGCGAAATTTGTGTCTCTAAGGACTCATATTGGCCGAGATCCTAAAGGGGTTATCACAAATCCTCAGAATTTTGTCTATCGTGATATTAGACATGTGTCTGACTATGTTCTCAGATATTTTGGTCTTGAAACTACTTACCCTACTCGTTTGCTTGCTGCTGAAACTAGTCATGGATGGCATCCTGATGCTAATCATGTAGCTCAATGTGCTCTTGCATTGAGGAAGGCCAGTGGTATTGACGCTGTTTGGCGTTTTAGGCTTTGCTATGATACTGCTGATAAGACTGTTTACTGCCTTGCTGACACTGAGGAGGCTTGTGATGCTCTTCGTGGTTATATCATTGTATCTGCATCCTCTCATATTACCTTTCGAAAGGTTGAACGCTCATATGTCAGGCCTGGGTCAATTGGTGAATTCTACAGCATTGATGTTGGAACTCTTGTAAGTATATATGTCATCTTATTTGTTTTCTGTTTTTCTTTTATATTTTTTGTTTTGTTAAGCTATTTGATCCCTTGTTTTAATACATCTATTTGCAATTTTGGCTTGTTTCCCAGAATCGTTGTGGTTCCCCAACCATTGATTCGCAAGCGCTTCTAAGTTCATCTTTAGGCATTTCAATGTTAATCCGAAGATCGAGTCTATGGTTCTTCTTGTCAAAGATTTCATTCATGACAACAAGATGCTCGTAATCATTAGGGTTGTTGAGGATTTCCAAACTTTCATGAAGCGAGATGGGTTTCTGCTCAGGACCAAAATTGCTTACGATCATGTCAGCGATGTTGTTTATCTTCGATGGCCAATCAAGGCGACTTTGATATATTGCTTGCTTATCAATGTCGAGTTGGTGACTACTACCTCAAGTTTAAACGTGTTATTAGAATGGTGTTTCCCCGTAAAAGTGATGATTTGTATCGCAATGCTAGAGTTGAGCAGGTTTCACCTTTTGTGGTACGATTTGTTTCTCATTTTCTTTTTGAAGTATAACTCCATATCTTACATATTTAGGCTAATGCAATGTTTCAATTTTTGTTCATGTCTTCAGGATTGAGGCTTTCCAAATTTTCATCAATTAAAGACTATGCCTGCTATTTTTATCGAGATGGGACTTTGTGATGTTTGTTTATGTTTTTGATATTTGGAACTTTCGGTTATTTTGTGGAACAAATGTTTAATACATTATTATTTATTGTAATAATTTTTAGCTTTTTATATTTGAGATATTGTATGATGTTATTAGTTATTTTAATAATTTCTAGCTTTTATATTTGTGTTGCCTATTTATTTTTGTTTATGTCTAATGTTATGCTTGCGGGTTTTAGTTTTTTAACTCCGCCTACGTTGGGGCTCAAAAAGAGAGAAATGTTTTCTACATTTTTCTATTTTTTTATGCCCCAACGTAGCAGTCCCAAGCCCTGGTAAAGGAGGAGGGTGAAAACTGATTTGTTTTTATGTCTTCTTCCTTTTTCCAGATTGGTGCTTCTTCATGATGTCTTTCATTTGTTGGAATCTGCAGGTGATAAGTTTTTTTGTCCTTGCACATCCTTTAAATTTCTGTATATGTTATGTTCATATGATAGATTGCCAAAGCACTCATGGTTTGTCATTGAACCGTGCGAAACATCCATGCTGAGATTCGAAAACCCAGCGAGGGTTTGTCATTGTGGAATTTTTTGATATGTAGGCTGGATGTCTCACACGGTTTCATGGCCATCATGATTTTCATTAGATAGAAGGATGTGAGAGAGGGATGCTACTATGAGCCGTGAGGAGAGTGTTTTGAGAGATTGCTAGGCATCATGAATTAGACTAGTGTCGTCGAACACTAAGCTCCATCTTTGTATGATTTGTACTTGGCATTGTAAGTTTCTTGTTTTTCCAAGAGCTCTTCTCGTACTTTCAAAAGATAGGGCTTAGTTGCTCGACTTCACTTATCGATTTCTCATCGAGTTTCGTTGAGAAGATACGGCTTCATCTATGCAACTTATCTTGTTTGCTTTATGTCTTTGATGCATCATTTCCGCTATTTTTGTGAAGGGTTTCAATTTGGCAATATGGGACCTTTTTTGTGTTGTATTGTTTTGTTACAAGCTACAGGTCGTCTAGCAGGTAAAGATGCTCTGACATTAGCAATCATACATTGCATATATAACCTAGAATCGAAATATTCGGCGAAAATGTACATTGCATATATAAGACAGAAAAATGCAATACTTGCGAATTTAAATTGCTCCTTCATGCTACTGCAATTGTAGTTCTCATCAGCTGCAATGTGAAGTCTTGATACATAACTTGAACTATTTGTCCGCATATTCTACTTTTATTACATAGCTTCGGATATATAATAATTTAGACTCGCTAAAAATGTTGCTTTCTTCTTCTTCTTTTTTTCATCAATTCTTCTATGGTATTTCTTCCTTTTTCCTTTTTTTGTAGCTTTGGTTGTCTCCTTTCTTTTCTTCATTGTGGCTTCACTTTGGGGACCTGTGTAGATATATAAGTTTGTATTAACAATAGTTTGTTTGAAAACTTATATTCAGTATTAGCCTCTATAAGTTTGCTTGTACACTCTTTTGGTTTTTTACTGTACTCTCGGTGTCCTTGGGTTTCTTGTTTTTCTTTGTCATAGACTTGCTTCTTTCTTTTGTTGTAGCCTTCTTCTTCTCCTCTGCGGCCAGTTTCTTCTTCTCCTTCTCATCTTCTTTTCGCCTATATTCTTCCAACCATGTGAGTATTCTCTTTGGTTTCGGTGGCCTTCCGGTATTACGGATTGCATGTGGCCCTAGTATTTGTCTCTGCTTCTTGTTCATTTTCTTGTTACGGCATGTTTTGCACATGCTTTGTGTCATTATCGATGTGGTGCAACACTCTGTCCATCCTCGGCTTGTTGGTCTGATTTGCCGAATGATGTCTAGATTCTTATCTGTTTCTTTGTATTGTTCTAGAGATACTCCATTGCTTGGTGGCTCTTTGATCCCTTATCATTCGGTATTATTGGCTTGTCTTGACGGTACATTGTACCTTAGCATTGAGCTAGTTGTAAGTGATTCTTCCTGCTCCCTTCTTACTCTTTGTGTTTGCACTTGTCTTCCTCCATCTCTACGTATAATGTGCACATGCGGAATCTTCTTGATCTCTTTCTCAATTATTATTTTCAGGATATGTGAGCAAAGGATTCCATCCTTGCTGAACTTGGCACAAATGCAGCTGAACTCTTCATTGCCTTCAGTCAGGTCTGTGATCACTCGGTACCTCCTTACTCTGTGAACTTTGTGAATCTGATTGCTCTTCGGCCAGACTTCAAATATTTTTCCCTTCTCAATTTCCTTGTAGCTTAGTCTTCTTGTTGCCTTGACTGAATTTGGAACTTTACGAAGATATTTGTTGTACAGTTCTGTTTGCTTGTTTCTCTATGATGAATCCGAAATTAATTCTTTTGGCCTTTTCTCATTCTTGTAGCAATCTTCTTCTTGTTCATTCTGTTAATTGTTTCTATCACTCTGTCATACTCTATAATGAACTTCATTAGTGCATATGTCGGTCCGACATTGTTTTTCATCCTTGAATTTAGTGATTCGCTTCTGGATGTGCTCTGTATGAAAGGGAAGAAGTCATTCTTGTAGTATCTTGGGATGAACGACGCCTCATCTCCCACATTTTTGAAATGTAGTTGTTCCTTTCGAGCTTCCAATCCTCTATTAGCTTCACCCAATCCTTCTCAAACTCTTCTATAGTTATTTGTTGTTGATCACATCTTCAAAGTCTTCATAGAGACCTTTGTTTTCTTTGCGGCCAAACACTTTGATGTTCTTGTTGTAGCATTTAGTTTTGATATGGAAAAGGCGGTTTCTATGCCTTGTGTTGGGGAAAACCCGCTCTATGGCAGCCTTCATCGCTTTGTCTGATGCATTATAATCGACTTTGGATGCTTCCCCCATAGCTGTAGAAAGCACTCAAAAACCCAGACAAATGTCTCCACGGTCGATCATTTAGGAACGCACAGCCAAACATGCGGCTCGCCGTGTCTGTTATTCCCACAAATGGAGCAAACGGTAGGTTATAGCGGTTAGTCATGAATGTCGTGTCAAAGCTTACACAATCCCCAAATTGCTCATAGTATCTTATCGAACACGGATCAGCCCAGAAGATGTCTGTCACTCTTCTCTCCTCGTCTAGCTTTAACATGTAGTAGAACTTGGAGTCCTCTGTTTGCCTCCTTCCGAAGTAGTCCATGACTCTAGTCATGTCACGAAGTCTTAATTTACGTGTTGATTTGTGTTACGTAGTTCCCAATGTCTTTTTCTTCATTGGTAATGCATTCGATCCACCTCGAGTTATGACAATATGCTAACCATCTGTCTTGTTGCTATATTGTTTGCATTCGGTGTCACGATCCCCTTTCTCCATTTACGTCATATACTTACGACTGAGAATAGAGTATCCCGATCTGCGGGCCTCAACTCATGGTTGTGCTCTAAATCCAAGCTCACAATGACCCATTTCCCTCCTTCATACTCCTCTTTGACCGGCATCATACAAGCGCACCCTGTTTTTACGATAGACATTTGTCCTCCTTTTGGCCCTTGGTTTCTTTCCCATCGTAAGTCGGTTTCGGCCTCTCTTGTTGTTGTTTTTTGATCCTTTCCTTTTCCTCCTTTAGTACATCGATTTCTACTTTGACAAACTCATTGTTTCTTTTTTTGTTGTTTGTCCTTGTTGAGTGTACGGTGGCAACTTTGAACCAGCAAAGGAAAGCATAGAAGTTGAAGAAGTAGTGAGCATCATCTCTGCTATCAAACTTCAGTGCGAGTATTTTGTGGCGTGTATTTGCTCTTTGGAGCATTATTACCCTACGATGCGGCAACACCTCTATCGGGATGAACTCATCAACTTCTTCCTCGTAAGTAGTTCTTCGTCATTCTCGGTTGCATCTGGCGGTTACACACGATTCTACGCGGTGCTTGTCGACGCCTACTGGGTGATGGTGGTGGCGACGGCTTGCAGTTACGTGGTAAGTTCCTGTGCATATTTAAGTTATCGATTATTTGTTACGCCAAACCTTTATGCGCACTTTGTTTTACATTTGTACTAGATCTTGAGATGAGTACTAAAATTTTCTTTGTTCTTACCTCTTGCAAATTTATATTCTCAAACAACTATTACGCCAATCTTGTGTACTCATCATCGAAATGTCATCATCATTGTTCTTTCGGGGAGCTGCCTTCCAGTGTAATCACCATGATCCTATTTTGCACAAAGATAAGTTACTCATTGTTCTATTCTTTTTTTTTGTTGTCCAGTAACTCTATTGTCTTAGAGAAAAGTGTATTAACATATTGTAGATGTGGTTTACGTTATGCACGTGGTATGCCGGTGTTGAATCATTCTTGAGAAATCATGTGGCATTGCTTCTTGAACAAAGCATCCACCTCATTCACTTGAACAATCTGTTCCAATTGTCCTTGCATAGATTCATGTGCACTTTGCACATTATAAATTAAACATAATCATATATTTGCACTTTTGTTATTCTTGATTTGCAAAGTTTTTGCTACGCAATATGTTAATTGTTATGCTATAAATGCATGCACAGGTCTGTCCCTCCTTGTGTGAACATTTAGTTCTGTGAGCTAATCAATTGGTCCCATAATAATAACTCATTGTAACCACCACTGCATAAAATTTTTGAACTAGGTTAGCTAACTAGCATTACTTATTCTTTTTCATTGTGTAATTTGATTGTTATTCACTTACTCTCTGTCTTGTGATGTTGTTATCCATTGGACAAGCTTCAAATGCATTGAATTCTGGTATACCAAAACTTGATTTTCATCTTTGGTGTTGGTATTTGATGTACCACCTTCAAATGCATTGAATGGTGTTATACCAAAACTTGAGTTCATCTTGTTGTTGGTATTTGATCCATAAAAGCCCACTTGTGGTTGGTTGAACATCATATTATTCCCAAAGACATCTGCATTGCTTTCAAACAGTTTCGTCATTGCTTGTTGCCATTTCTTTGTACCTTCTGCTGTATTTAGATCAAAGTTTCCTGCTGAGTTCCCATCCATATTGCCAGTTCAGTTCCTGCAATCAAATAACAGTGTGAATTGTAATTTGTTTTTCAACAGAAATTACATAGTTTGTTTTCATTGTCAGCAGGGTTTTAACTCCGCCTATGGTGGGTATACCCACCATAGCAGGTCCCAAGCCCTGGTAAAGGAGGAGGGGTTAACCCTGTTGTGCAGGTTTTGATTACTCTAATGCTTGGTGTTTTCAAAGGACAATATCAGTGGGTATGAATTTCCTCTACTAGATCTGTTCTCTCATTCCCCTATGGATCTGTGTCATTTACTTGGAGTTTTCATCATTTAATGTTTTGTTGTTCTTTTTCAGAGTTATGCGCCTATAATTTCTTCAGGTTATGCAGAACTAGTTGATGGGATTCTGTGCATTTCACAGGATTCAGTGCATTTGATGTCAAGGTCAGTGTTATTACTCAATGATTGGATTTCAGTCAAAACAATACACTTATTCATGATTCTATGCCTCATGTCTTACTAATGTAATGCTTACAAACAAAATTGCAGCAAATGATTATGTAATTTGCATCTACTAGATAGTGCAATGTAGATAAGGCCATGCAAAATTCAGATTTTGGTTAATTATCAGTGGTTGAAAATAATTGAAACACCGATCTTGTATAATATTTGTGCTTGTGCTGTAGCTAACAACATCCCCTAGCCCTATCATATTGCATTTCTTGATCCGGTAATTTGCATTTTTAGGAAATGCAATTTATGTATTTAGGATCTGCAATTTGAAATTGTTGATTTTTGCAAACTAATTTGGCAAATTCAATTGTAGACTAAGCAAAAAGAAGAGGGTGGGTGCAATTGCATAATTGATGTCTTGACCTTCACACAAAGCTGGTGGTGAGTCTTGTCTTCTCGATCCCTCTTTCTTACTTGCCAATCTGTGTGATGTAGCGGTTTGATCTCGGTATTTTGGGGTAAATTTGATTGTGCAGATTGTTGCGAGATCAAGATGGACCAAGATTAGATGGATCAAGATCAAGGATGTCTTGGATTATGGATGTACTAACCTTGGATGTTCTTCAGGTCAGTCTTGCCTCCTATCCCCTTCCTTTCCCAGTGTTTTGATGCTGATTTCTGCTGTGTTCTGTGTGAGGAGCCGGCTGCTCCTCACGAACAGATCTGGGGAACAGATCGGGATAGCCGATCTGTTTTTGCTTTCTTATTTCCCAAGTAGGTGCCCTATATAGGCCAGGCATATATGTTGGGCCCTGTAACTTTTGCCTTATATGGGTTGTTTTGTCTTCAGGTTTTCTGGGCTTTTTGAGACACACACGTGCTATGTTTGGGGCTCTAGTTTGTGGGCATTTGGAACAGTCGATAGCTACTAGGATACAAACTGGTCTTTTTTTTTGTTAGTGGGCTCGCTTTGTCAACGAAGGAAAAATAGGACTGCGGTTTGTTGGGCTTTGGTTACGGGGAAGAAGAAAGAGCCCAAGTACAAAAGGACGAGAATAGATCGAAGAGGACGAATAGGACGAGAAACTAGGAAGTACAGAATTTGTGTGTTAACTTGTAATAAAAAACACAGTTTTCGAGCAATGGAATCCGTGTGTTACTTTGGAAAACAACACACGTTTTTGCCTTTGAATTGTTGTAACGAGTGCGCAAAAAGCGTGTGTTTCCTCTGTATAAAACACACGCTTTTTTCCCCACCCCATAATCTGTGTGTTAGTTTTGTCTTTTCTACTTTGTCAACACACACGTGTCGCATGGCATTAGAACACACGCGTTTCCACTAGACAGGTCCTTTTAAAAAATAGGATCAAATATGCTAATTACTTTAAGATTTAGAATTTTAGCCATATTCTTATTTTTTTCTTTTTCGAAATATTTTCACCTCTTCCCAGCCATCTAAAATGACTAAACTACCCCTGGCTGCATCCCCTCTCCCTACCACTGACGTGCGGGTCCCACTTGTCATCTTCTTTCTCCTCATGTTTTCCCTTGCTGAGCCACATCCACCATCGTCCATGGCGAGCAACAGCAGCAACACACCGGCTGGGAATCACGAGCTCGCCAATCTCCATCGACGGGGCCAAGGGCACCAACAGCAGTATGCTGGAGTAGCAGCAGCAGCTCACCATTGACGGTGCCACGAGCTCCACGCCAGCTGGGAGCTCTGCGCACCGCCCGGGGTCGCGAGTTCTGCGTAGGCGCGTGCTCCGTGTGCTGCGGAAGACACGAGCTCCGCGCCGACTGTGCGCCCGCGTGCTTCGCGCACCACCCAGACTGCGAGCTCCGCACGGCTAAGGTAGAGGATGGTCGGGGAGGGGAGGAGAGAGGGGAGCGGCGGCGGAGGGCGGGCGCTCGCGGCGGTGGAGCACCGGCGCAAGCCGGCGGACGGGCGGGCGTCGCCCTCAGTCCTGTGTTGTGAGACCGCGACGGAGGAAGGCTCGCGTACGAACGAAACAGAGAGATCGATATGCAAAGATGCAGGGGTAGTTTGGTCTTGTAGAAAAAAAGAGTTGTGAAAACATTTCAGAAAAAGGAGAAATAATAAAAAATGACTATAATCCTAAATCTTGAAGCAATTCACGTGTTCGGTACTATTTTTTGAAAGGCACACGAATTGAGTCCCAAATCTTGAGAGGCACGCGAATTGAGTCCTAAATATTGAAATTTCTCTATGTTCACGGGTGGAGAGGCACGGGAGGGGAGGGATCACGGGTGGAGGCACGGGATATTCGATGGCAATTCGCGTAATTTCTTTCACCCAGGAGGGCTGTGGGGTTGGAGGCTGACCAGAGAGCCGGGAGAAGCTACTATTTTCAGCTCTCTCCCATCCTATTCTTTTGTGAGAGAGGGTGAAAAATAGCTTCACTCATGGAGCTGTTTTGGAAATGAGTTGTTTGGCAAAAAAAAAAACAGCTCCCAACGGCTTCATGAAGGCACATTTGGGAGCCTCCCAAACAGTCCCATAGATATATAATATACCTAAAAAACAGAGTAGTACTACTACTTCCTCTACCGACGGCCAGGTGGATCATGACGATGGCCGCCGTCGCCATCGTCATCCACCTTCACCTCGGCGTACACGAGCACCTTCTGGTACTGCCTCAGGATCTCCTCCTCCATCCTGATAAGCGACTTGATCGCGGCCTCGCCGTCCCGGAGAAGGTCCCGGAGTCTGGGGAATGCCTAGAAGATGGACTCCGAGAGGCGGGGCGGCTTGATCGGAGGGAGCCTCTGCTGGCTTCTGATGTAGTCGTCCGACGCCCTCACCACCTTCTCCTTTGCCTCCTTCGCCTTCGCCGCCGCCGCCGCCGCCATCTGGACGCTGCTCTCTGTAGACGACATCCTCCACGTACGCACGCTGACAAGGGGAAGATGCGGATCACGAGGGTCTCGCTTGTTTATTTGGAGGGTCGTGTTGGCCCACAACAGCACACAGGAGGCCCAGGGCCGAGGCCCACAGCAATTTACACAGCAGGGCCTCTTGTAAGAGAGGGCATCGATGGCTGTCGCCATATATAGCATCAAAGGTGTGGATGCTGGTGAAGCCATGGCGTTGGAATGACGAATCAGCAGCCCATCCACACGATGCCGACGATAACAATGAACAATACGGAGAAAAACGTAGGGATGAAGTTGCGGTGGGTTTGAGGCTTATATTGAAATCAATTGCCACGGTCCTGTACTGCCAAAGCTCAACATTAATATGAACAAATTTGGTAGTTAAGGGATACAATTTCTTAAGAATTCGATAGAACTTAGATCCAAAGGCTCTGAAATCATGTGGCTTTTTTTAAAGGAAAAAATCATGTGGCTTGGAATTCGTCAGTTGCAAAAGGCAGTGATTCCGTAACATACAATGCCTCCGTCACTCGGTTAAGGTCTTGTTTGATACTTCTAGTTTTTATAAGAATTCGGCTTTTCGGGC